>JBBPDC010124646.1:0-23081 GCA_037974485.1 Hemigrammopetersius urotaenia
GCGCGGATTTACTCTCTCTCTGTCTGTCTTTCTCTCTCTTATTCGTGATTTTTCCGGAGCGCGTGGATCATCTCTCTCTCTCTCTCTCTCTCTCTCTCTCGCTCTCTCTCCCTTTCTCTGTCTCTCTCTCGTTGGTGCGATCATCTCTCTCTGAGGCATATTTATGGTTTACACTATAAAAACAGGCATTGGGATCCTTTTTTTTGGGGGGGGGCATTTTAATCTAGATTAATATATATATTGTGTGTGGATATGGTATAAATATGGCTATGCTACATTTTTCACATCATTATTTTGTAAATGCCCTGAAATAATGGGTGGTAACATTTATTACCATCTGTTAGGGTTCTTTAGGGGTGTGGAGCAATCAGATGTGCTCCCATGTCAATAGAAACTATGGTGCATCCAGTAATCGCTGCAGAAAACAAATGTGCTGGGTTAAAAATCAGGCAGAGCATTTAGCTTTATTGACATTGTCTACCTGCTGCAGCAGATTCTAAATTAAACTGGTGGTGTGATCTGGTGACCTTGATAAAAAGGATCTAGACTACTCTGCCATGTCATTTATAGTAACTGGA
This sequence comes from Hemigrammopetersius urotaenia, assembly GCA_037974485.1. Lineage (NCBI taxonomy): Eukaryota > Metazoa > Chordata > Actinopteri > Characiformes > Alestidae > Hemigrammopetersius > Hemigrammopetersius urotaenia. The sequence continues at coordinate 579 of JBBPDC010124646.1, forward strand.
CTTTAATCATTGATTGCTAAAGCCTCAGGTTGACATTTGTAGCAGGGTGTCAGTGACAGTCATGATGACCATGATTACACAAAACTAGAAAAACTGACTCAAAGTAGTCATGCTTAATACAGAAATAAAATCAGTTTACAATGCACACAAAGTATGTGTGGTTGCTATTGAAATAAATAAATAAAAACAAAAACTTTGAATTGATAGAATTACTTCTTAGTTCAAGTAATTTTGGAGCGCTTACATTACATTTACGGCATTTGGCTGGTGCTCTTATCCAGAACGATGTACATCAGTGCTTAAGTAGTCCACAACTGCTTCTTACCTGACAACAGCTTATATTTGTTCATTCTGAAAATTTACAGAATATAATATTAGTAAATCAAGACGTGGTTAAGCTCACAGAAATGCAGATGGACACCCCACTGGTAGCTCGGATTACGGACTATTAACCTGTTGACCACAGCATGTCCAGCTGAAGAGCTGCCGCTCGGAAAACATCCTGAGCAGCACGGGGGCGCCGCAGGGAACTGTCCCATCACCCTTCCTCTTCACCCTCTACACATCTGACCTCGGGTACAGGCATGTCACCTGCAGAATGGACAGGAGGATGAATACAGGAGTGTGATGGGCAACTTTGTTGAGTGGTGTGAGCTGAAACATTTACAGCTAAACAGCACAAACACAAGAACAGGTTGTGGATTTTAGGATGCAGGCTCCTCCTCCCACCTCTGTCACCATTGCAGGGACGGATGTTGAGGTGGTTGAGGACTACTGGTACCTGGGGGTACACATTGACAGTAAACTGGACTGGTCCAAGAATGCCAACACTGCTTTGAAGAAAGGCCAGAGCTGGCTTTTCCTACTGAGGAGTTTATCAATGTCTGCAGGAAAATGCTGACCATGTTCTATCACTCTGTGGTAGAGAGTGTTGTGTTCTTCGCAGCTGTGTGCTGGGGCAGTGGGGTGAAGACAGCTGATGCCAACAGACTGAACAAGCTGATTAAAAAGGCTGGTTTTATCCTAGGTGGAGAACCCGGAGGAGGTGTCTGAAAGGTGAATGCTGAAAAAGCTTCTCAGTATCATGGACAACCCCATGCACGCCTCCATGATGGGCCATCATGATGGGCAAATCTTCTCGAACACCATAGAAAATCCTTCCTGTCTGTGGCAATAAGACTGTATAACTCTTCCTGATTCTGTAGGTGATCTTTCTCAGCATTAATACCATTAGATTTCTTACTCTGATCATGCAATAGCTATTACTCGTGTGCTTTTTATTTTCTCATCTGTATGTTATTGAAGGTTTGTTTCATCCACTCATCACCTGCTGCTGTCTCTTTTTATTCATGGCACAGACAATATGTCACTTTTCATAATCACCTGCACTAATAATGTTATTTTATTATATCTGCTATAGTTATGTGTTACTTTGTTAAGAGTTATTTTGTTATGACATTTGCACTATTACTACTGCTCTGTTCTTTTTAAACTCTTGACTGTCTATCTTTAATCCTCTTGGTGCATTGAGCATGTTTAGGACAAAATAATTTCCATCGGGAAAAATAGAGTTCTTTCTTATCTTAGAATTTTATTCTTCTTCTCCAAAAGGAAAACACTCATTGATCCTGACGCTGCTCTGTTGGGCACAGGTTTGGTTTGTGGACATGCAATACCCCATCTTCACAGTTTGTTCTTTCATTTACACATGTGTTGACATAGGGAAAATATTTATTGGCAGTATTTATTGACTGTTTTAGAGGCCTTGATGTTACATAAAATAACTGTTACACTACATGGACAAAAGTACTGGGATGCCTGACTATTACACCAATAGTGACTTTAATGACATTGCGTAGCTTTCAATATGGAAATACATTGATATTTTTTGGAATACAAAAGGTCCTTCCTCAAAAACTGGGTCCAAACTTTCTTTCTGCCACCTGAATACAATAATAAATACGCGTCCCAATACTTTTGTTCATTTATGGTAAATAAAGCCAACCAGTGGGGCCTTAAACAAATAAGAAGAATAAAATTCAAATAACATGTAAATAAAATCCGCCTGTGTTCAGGAAGTTTGGAGACAGGCTTGTAAAAGAGTTTTGAAAGATGATAGCGTTGTTTAGACGTCTGATAAACTCATAAACAGCTTTAACCAAACAGTACGGAAAGATGTTGACTGTATTTAGCCTTCGGCTTGAGAGAAGGGAAAACTAACCAATCGCAGCGTAGAGGGGCGAGTTATTAGCCAATCGCAGCGCAACTGGCGAGACAGGTAGGAATATAGGTGGAAAAAACAAACTCCACTGGTTTCACACGTGTTTCACTATTTCACCTGAGAGCGTTGCTATGTGACGAGGGTTTATACTGTGTGAGGTTTGAAATGAACTCTGATCTTTCTTTTACAGCCTATCTCCTCTCTTTTCAAGGCTGTGCTTATATGAAGAGCCCCTTTTATCTTTTCATACAGCCCAGGTAGAGCATTTGGATACAGGAGCCACTGCAATTCAAGCTACAGCTAAACGACATCACCGTAAGTAGATTCTCTTTACTGGGATTTAAATGACTTTAAGGATTTAAAATGTTTTTTATCCCCTACATAAAGTTTGCTATTGTTATTATTAGCATTCAAACTTTATGTAGCTGTTAAAAAGGTTTGTGTCCACCTGTGATGCAATTATCACAATTATCATGTATTGTATGATGATTACTAGTCTAGAGCCTAAACTGTGTTGTCCCAATAAGTTATATTGGGAAAACATGCTTTAAAGCCTACCTGACCTGGCTGCTACTTATGTTTGCACTGATGGCTGTGAGGGCATGATACCCTTTCAGTGATCCAGACCACACCAGGTCATAGAAATGATCAAAGCTGGCTATTTTAACTCTTTTGTCTTCAGTGTTGGTTCTGGATTCCAAGTCTTGGACTTGTTCAGTCCTGGTTCTGGATTCCAAATGTAGACACTGGCCCCAGTGAGAAAATGACATAAATGTCTTATAAAACACTTCACCTTTTGCCTGCACCATATAATGTTAGATGATGGGGCATCCAAGGAATCTAAGAGCACTGATTGGTAGAGCAGACTGAATTTCTGAAAATATTAATGTACACCGCTCACATGTGATGTGGTCTGAGCCACTGACCACTTTACTGCTTTTTTTTTGCATAATTTGTGCAAAAGTTCATTTGAGGGCAGACTTACTTGTTGCTACACCAATGTTGTAAGTGTGAACCTTGTCCCTTGGCCCTCTTCACGTTGGTGATGCTGACGTGGGTTCTAGACTCACTTCCCTTGGGAATTGGTGACTAAGCTACAGGTAAAAGAAAAAAAACTGTACACTATATAAAGCAAAGTCAGCCGGCAAAGTCCATGCTTTTCCCTGACCTTCACCTTGTTGAAGTGCATTGTTTTTTGGTTACTCTAGATGGCACCAGATTTTAACGTGAATCTAAAATCACATGAAAATGAACTATGGGTTTATGAGCCAGTCTCATAAATTTAATCCTCTGCCCTTTAAGATGAATGGCAACACAATGATAGGATATGGGTTAAAGGTGGACTGTTGACACTGAAACATATGCTAGCTCACAGCTGCTTTCATCACTCTTCTGGTCCTGAACTGTCATTGGCACACTTAACACTTTCAGTGTGTTGCAAGAATATGGTCTCATATAAGGGCCACGAATGGAGTCGAGAACTAGTTCTCAGGATATTCTAGGGATATAAAGCATTACTGGGGGCCATCATTAGGTTAGGTTAATTACTGATGGTAAAAATCTATGACCAGTTTATACTTATTGTACTTTTTAGTTTTATCACCAAAAAGCACTCTTTTTATCTGTTTATATAAGGTTTTTTACTTCACTTTTTGAGAACTCCCTGCAATATCTACCAGCGATTGTAAGCAACCCAGTGGAATTCACACCATGGAAAATCATCTAGAGAGGTACGTAGCCCTGCATGCACGAGTTGCTTTGGTCTCATTCTTATATGACCACTTAAGAAATAACATGGATTAGATGTCATGTGTCTGCCTCCAAGTGGGCTTTGGCACTTATGTTCTTTTGTTGCTCTCCTATGGCCTCTAGGACTATAAAAGAGACCCAGGCGCTCCAGGGTTCCAAGGCACAGCTTAACGGCAGCTGTCCAACTTCTTTAATCGGCGACGATAACATGAACCTCATGGGCGGCAAGATACGTCAGACCTCGTCAGCGGATGATTCTGGGATTGACAGTCCGACTCTAGATCCGAATTCTGAGCTTTCAGAATATTTGTCTGGTACAATCACCAAGTGTCTGGGGGTATCTGCTGGGAGCTCGGAGGAGGTTGTGACCACTTTTCAAGGAGCTAGCAAGGTCTCGGGTAAGATTAAATCATTTCTTTTGAGAGTAGAGATTTAAATCTGCAGGTTGGTTGAAAACAAGTACCACCTTTTTTTAAAGAACAAGGTCTAGGTCAAGTGTTTGTTGTATTTGAGGGGCCAGTGACCGGAATGTGGTGTTGTTTGCAAGGTTCCAGTATTAGTAACTGTAGCCCCATCAGTATGTAAGAGGCTGTTCCATAACTCACTCTGTTTCTTTTTGTTTCAACTGGACATCACCTGGTAACCACAAGGGGAGTGTCTTTTCCCTTTCTTTACTTCCAGACCATCATAATAACTTTTTTTTTTTTCCACAAACAGAAACCTGATTGGTGACACTTGACATTTCATAGCCTGGCAGTAACTTGATCTACTTCCTGATTAAGCATCTGGCTCTTGTAAATTGTATGACTGCATGAAATTTTGCAGTAGGAGGATGGAAGGTTCTTCTGTCACCTTGGAAGTGTGAGCTGACACAGTTGAAGGAAATCGCACTAATAATGCCGGATGTTTGCCCTCGATGTTGTCCTGATCCAACAGATGAGGCGGCGATCCCAGTTACGGCTGATGTGCGTCTGGCTCCAGCAGAGTGCTACTGGAGCACCTCGCGGGAGAAGGCAGTGAAGCTGAGACGGGCCGAGTCCGGCCCAGGCTCCGAGCCTCCGCTCACCATCTATCAGATGTTTCAGGCCACCGTGGATAAGTATGGAGATCACCCAGCCCTCTGCTGGAAGAAAGATGGAGCTTGGGAAAAACTGACCTACAATGGATATCGACAGCACTGTCGGACCGCAGCCAAGAGCTTTCTGAAGGTACTTGGATTGATGTACATCAAGCTGAAAATTGGGGTCGGGGTTGTTTTGCCTAACCGTTCAAATAAAGGCAGAGTACCTTGTGGATGCTTTTCATGTTTTTTTTGTTTTTTTTTTTAATCTGAATCATTTACAAAAGTTGTTCTTTAAAGAACCATCCACTTTAAAAACTGGTTCTCACATCAGTCTAAAGTGTCTATAGAAGGTCTACATTTCTTCACATGTTGAAAGCTGGGTTTGTTGACCATCTAGCGGCCTTTAGGATAGATCTGAGAACCACTCTTTTAGAAAATGATTAGCGATTCTTTAACAGCATCACTCCAAAAACTTTAGATGCCTGTATTTTATAGAGTCCTACATATTGTTTGTTTCCCTGAGACCCACCTTCATTATGAAGGATTTTGCATAAAAAGTTTTAATACTGAATACATTTAAGTCTAATAAATGAACAGTAAATATGCAGTTAAAGGATTTATATTTCCCTGAGAAAGACATGCCATTGATTCTGTCATATTTATCAAATGCATACCTTGGATAATGCTTCTTAGTCCTTTTTAGTCTTTAATGTTCTTAGTGTATGGAAAGCCCATGAATTAGTCATTTTAAGCTCAGTTGCTGTCTCTGATTTTGTTTTATGATGTATAATTAACAATGAAATTGGTAACAGTTGCAGCATATATGCGACTCATAATCAATAACATTCAAAAGATATTACAGTTACAGCATTAACACATTTTTAGCCTGAAGTATATAATTTTGTCTGCACTGGGTGGGGTGTTCATATCTTCCTGGTGTGTGATTTGTATGTAACAGTGTGTTCGTGCTCGGTTTGTGTTTGTGCTCTGTAGTTGGGATTGGAACGTTTCCATGGCGTCGGTATTTTGGGCTTCAATTCTCCGGAGTGGTTCATCGCGAACGTTGCCGCCATCCTGGCTGGGTACTACTCCTTAAATTCTGTTTGTATACTTACAAAATGGAGACAAAAAGTATGTATTCAGACACTCTTATCTGTACTGATTTATAGGTCAAGGTTTTTAAAAAAATATGATGCTGATGCATGGCATCAGTGGTAAAAGAATGCAAGATCTGATCTCTCTTTGTTCTTCAGAGGACTTGCTACAGGAATCTACACCACCAATTCTCCAGAAGCCTGCCAGTATGTAGCACATAACAGCAAAGCCAACATCGTGATAGTTGAAAACAACAAACAGCTTGCGAAAATCCTCCAGGTAAACAATGCTCAGATTTTTAAAAGGATTGCCACTCTTAACTTTTGATTTTCTAATGTACATTTTTTTTTTAAATTTAGGTCAGAGACCAGCTACCACATCTGAAGGCTATCATTCAGTACAAAGGTGAACTGGAGACAAAGTTGGCAAATGTCTACACGGTAGGCTTCCACATTTAATTACGGGGAAGTTCCAAAGAAACCTGTTTTTTAATCTGCGTTTGAATGCATACCAGAATTTTCGGCACACCATTCATTGCCTAAATAAGTGTTTCCTGGTCCCTGCTACGGTAAACAGTCTTATACTTGTGTAACCATACACTTCACAATACAATATCTATTGTGTTTTTTCTTTAGTACAATTAATGTTTAATAGAAAATAGGGTGTACAAATACGCATGTTTCAAGGTTTTATACGATTTTTGATTCTGAGGAAATGCATTTTTGATCATTGAGGATCAAGAGAAATGGCAAAGTAAAGTGAGAATTAGCGATACAGTTCCAATAGCATTTCAAATTCGATTTTTCAATATGTACTGAAATCACTGAGGTGGTGTTTTTTCTCTACAGTGGCAGATGGGCATGTTTAAAAATGAAAAGTATTTTCCTGTTCATTCACAACATTGCTGGCTCCTCCTGTGCAGAGAGGAAATGCATTTTAAATGTGGGCTGTTCTTTCAGTGGACTGAGTTTATGAAGCTTGCTGAGGGTGAGTCCGATGCCCGGCTGGACGAAGTGATCGACAGCCAAAAGGCCAACGAATGCTGCTCCCTTATCTATACCTCAGGAACCACTGGAAACCCCAAAGGGGTCATGCTCAGTCATGACAATGTGAGTAGTCCTGCAGGCTTTTAAAAATAAAATGGTGTTGAAACATTCTTCTGCACACTGATGGTTCTGACGTTAGAACAGGCCAATTTGGCAAGTTAGATTTTCTGTTTGGCTTCAATTTGGTTTTATATTACTGAAACCTGGTTGGATGTACCAAGGCCTTGTTAAAATAGTGTTTAAATCAAACAAAATAAATTCCACCTTTTGAATTTCTTCCTGCCAGATCACCTGGATCTCATGGGCAGCGGGGCTCATGGTTGATGTGATCGAGGGCCAGGAGAATTTGGTGAGCTACCTGCCCCTCAGTCATGTGGCAGCCCAGATCAACGACCTGTGGATCTCTATGAAATTTGCAGGCACCACTTACTTTGCTGAGCCAGATGCTTTGAAGGTTAGTATTTATTTCACTTATGAAGTAATACAGTCATTCTTTCCATGACAGCATGCATTTGTAAAAATACAGGTCACAAATTAAAAAAAATATTTTGGTTTCCTAAAGAACCTTCAAATAAATTCTTCTTTAAAGAACCATTGTTTTAAAGAAGAAAGCATGAAGAAGACTTTAAAAGTTTAAAGAACATCCATATAAGGTTCTATTCCAGCTAAAGGTTTTTTTCCCAAGATGTTCCCAAATCAATATCCATGTAGAAACCTAAAAATAATCATTGTAATTCATTGTATTTGGTTTTATAAGCTTTGGTTTGTTGATGGTGCTGATTTCTGTTACATCCCAAACACATCCCAATATTCATCGTGACACACACATGGTGAAGAAAAAACATGAGTGGATTTGATCTTCGCTTACAGTGTTGGTTCTGTGCTGTAATTATTATAACTTGACTGGATGCATTTGTAGGGTTCTTTGGCCAACACCCTGAGAGAAGTACGGCCTACGACTTTTCTGGGAGTCCCGCGCGTTTGGGAGAAAATGCAAGAAGCAATGAAAGCCATCGGGGCAAAATCTTCCAACATGAAGAAAAGAATTGCTGATTGGGCCAAGAGTATAGGACTTCAGACCAGTTACAACACTATGAATGGGTATGTTTTGGAGTAAATCACTAGTTTTTGTGTATTTTCTTTAAATGTTACAATTTGGAGTGGGAATCTCAAAGCACCTCACGAAGTGAATTTCAGTTCAGGGTGCCAAGATGCAAATATAAAATAATCATTTACGGATAATTGATTGATTCATTTCTTTGGTCCAAAGGGAAAAATCATTAGATGTCAGGTTTGAAAGTTTGTTCAGTGCTGGCATACAGCGTCATAGTTTGAATTTTCTCTCCAGCCATGTTGTGATGCAAAACAGAGATGTACACTGATCAGACACAACAGGTAAAGTGAATAAAATGATCTTGTTACAGTAACACCAGGGAGTGGGATATATTTTAGGCAGCAAGTGAAAAGTCAGAAGCAGGAAAAAATAACTTGTGACTTTGATGAGGGGCAAGCTCTGATGTCTGGCTCAGAGCATCTCCAGAGCAGAAGGTCTGTGCGGGGCAGGGTTTCTGTATGCAGTGTCTTTAAATTCCAAAAGTGGTCCTAAGTAGGACAACCAAAATTCTAATCTGTGCTAGATAAACTCGCATCTTACAAGACTCAAAGCATCTGCTACTAACATCTTGGTGCTAGAAACCACCTTGTGAAGGTCTTGTTGAGTCGGTGCCTCAATGGGAGCTGTTTTGGGGGCTAAAGAGAGGTGTGCGTGCGTGTGCGTGTGTGTAAGTTCATGTAAAATGCTGGTTTTGACATTGTGTTTTGATTAGGGCTGGGCATAATATTATTGCACTTTTGTTCATACAGCAGTGCTTTAAAAATAAAGGTGCCCAATACACTACTTTTGAATTCATTATTTAATTTTGTGTGTAACAATGCGATTAATCGCAATTAAAAATGTTAATCATTGCCCAGCATTTGTTTTGATACTACAGGCAAGACTGTGAAGAGTACAATATTCTGTAATAATCCAGTTTTGTCTTTTCTGGATGGCTGAAGGTTCTTGTGTTTTAATTTCCAGTCATTCCTCTGTGCCTTGGGGCTATATGCTGGCCAATAATCTGGTCTTCAAGAGAGTGCGGGCTGCCCTGGGGCTGGACCGCTGTAGGGCCTGCTATACAGGGGCTGCTCCCATCACCAAGGATACGCTGGAGTACTTCATGAGTCTCAACATGCAGATTCTCGAGCTGTATGGCATGAGCGAGAGCACGGGACCACACACTCTGTCATCAGTCAACAGCTTCCATATTATGAGGTGACTTTCTGATGTCAATCTCTGTATTTAGTGTTTTTGCACATGTTTATAATACAGTACTACTGTTCATGTCTATAGAGCAGTGTTATAGGTTCTTAAAGAAAGGTCTCAATAACATTTGTTATATTTGTAACCAGTGTATGTATATTTGTCATCTCACAGCTGTGGTAAGGTGATACCAGGCTGCAAGACCAAGCTGGATAAGCCAGATGAAGAAGGCACCGGGGAGGTGTGCTTCTGGGGCCGGCACGTCTTCATGGGCTACCTGGACATGCCTGACAAGACAGAGGAGGCGCTGGACTCGGAGGGCTGGCTGCACTCAGGAGACCTGGGAAAGCATGACTATGACCAGTTCTTGTACATTACCGGCCGGATCAAAGGTGGATCATTATGTGGATCACTTTGACCCCAGTAGTGTAGGTCTTTGTAGATTTGATCTGAAATGAAGGTATTAGCTATGAGTCTCCAAAGAGAAAAAGTTAGAATGAGCAGGAGACACAGGTAATAGTGCTGAAGTCCTTTTTCACCAAGATTAACAGTTCAGTAAAGTTTTTAAACTAGTTTACAATACTTTGTACATCTTGTGTTTGCTTGTTTTTTAATACACAAGTGGTGTCATTCTTGTTACCAGGGCTGACAACAGGGCTATTTGTTGTTTCTTTGTTTTATAGAACTTGTCATCACCGCTGGAGGAGAGAATGTCCCCCCAGTGCCCATCGAGGATGCACTTAAGGAAGAAGTGCCCATCATAAGCAATGCCATGTTAGTGGGAGACAGAAAGAAATTCCTGTCCATGCTTCTCACGCTAAAAGTAAGGCGCCACTTACTTGTATAATATGACCAACTATAATAGCAAGATAGTTTTACCACAACCCTGCCCAGCTTAGCATGGTTAGAAAACTCAGTTAAAAGATTCCTGTAAGTGCAGGTTTCATTCTTCAATACAAGGCATTAGAACGTCATTGTTGAGTTCCAAGACATGAATTTCGTCAAGTCTTGGATTTAAGTGCAGGGTCAGTGCTGAACCTTTATTGAAGGTTCCCAGGCGCTGTGTTCGTAGCTGCCCCCTGCTTCACTTGGTGAATGGGTTAAATGCAGAGGAAGTATTTCATGCCGTTCACACTGTGTGCTGTGGTGTGTTCACGTATGACAAATGGTCACTTTCACTTCAAATGGTCTTTCTTTATTTATTGTTTTAAACCTTGCTGTAAATGTTTGGTTTGTAGCTTAGCATGGTCTGAAAATCAGTTTTCATTTGAATGACTCAGCACCATCATTCGGTTATTTCTAAACTAAGGCTGTGAACGTTTGGAGCTGTGTCGTATGTTTCGTCATATTAAAGTGAAACCCCTGTTCTGCAGTGTAAGACGGATGAGAACGGTGATCCCATGGATGAGCTTAGCCCAGTGGCAGTGGATTTCTGCCAGCAGCTTGGAGTCACTGCCACCAAAGTGTCTGAAATAATCAACAAGAAAGAGCCAGCTATTTACAAAGCCATTCAGGAAGGTGTGGACAAGATCAATGCCAAAGCCACGTCCAACGCTCAGAGGGTTCAGAAGTGGACTGTCCTGGCACAGGACTTCTCCATTTCTGGGGGTGAACTTGGTAAGATTTTTCATTTCAGTTTTCTAACCAATCACAGTCATGGGCAAAGATTTTGGGGATTAAAGCAAATTGTTTAAACTAAAATTCTAAAAAAGCAGAAATCTAGTGTAAAGCAACAAAAATTTCTTAAAAAAACGTGAGCTTACTAGAAGTTTATAGGTTTAGTTTCAGACTTCATGGTCCCCAGTAGTAACAGCAGCATCTGATTTAATTTCTGGTTTATTGAGCCATATGGATGGGAAACTACTACTATGGTAATTAATACTGAACACGCTGATAGACGACTTTTTTGTATCATCATATGTATTTATTTTAATGTTGGTCTTTTTATAAGCAAATACGTTTTTAGTGTCAAACTCTTTTTAAACGAAATGTTTGCATGGTGCTGGTTATCCATGACTACAGTTAGTTACTTTACTTACAAAGGGCTTTCGATTGAGACATGATCTTTGTGCGAACATTATACACACAAAACTGCTCCATTGTTGTTAGAAGAGGGTTTAAACAGAACTATGCTGACAGTTTAGGTCTGGAAAAAAGACTCGGGCACCTAAGCAATAGTTTGAATCTTTTCTCAGAACAATGTGTCCATTTCAGTAGTAAAACAGGTCAAAGATTTTTTGAAAACAAGAAATTCTTACTTTTTTTTGGGATGGTCACTACAATTTACACTGGTCTTTCACTAGGAGAACATTAGAAACTATTTACAGAACTGTATAGTCCTGATATATGTATTTGCACAGTGTGTCTGTAGTAGTACAGTCTGAAAATAAAATACTGATGTCAAATGGAAAGTTCTGAAATTACTTTGGCAGCGAACATGGAGTTAGACCATTGGACCATTACTGCCATTTAACACAATGGAATCACGTAATCACTTGTTTTATTAATAATTGTTGAATTCCTGTATATAACCTGCACTGTTGTGCAGGTCTCCGTGCTGTTTGTGTGTCTAAAGTGAAGTATCTCCACACATGGTGTGTGTCTGTCTTCTCTGCTGCAACTCTCCTCTTGTTGTGTCTCGTGTTTAGAGTCCCCTTGCGGTACTGACACCCTTTTATGAAGGGGCCATAATAATTGGTTAAACCAAGGAACGAGTGTCAGCGTAAGCCAATCAGAGGCAGAGATTGCCTTGCATACACAAGCGAGGGCAGAGAGAGAGGCAAAAGTATATATACATACATACATACATACACACACACACACACACACACACACACACACACACTAGGACATTAACACAAAAGTCGACTACAGAGGCACGAGTGGACTGCCCTGGGAGAAGTCGACTAGCTGTGTGTTTTTTTGCCCCTCTCTCTCTGCGCTTGGTTGTGTACACAATGCAATCTCTGCCTCTGTTTGGCTTACGCTGACATACGTTTCTTGGTTTAACCAATTATTATAGTCGTTAATGCCCTAATATACATATACAGTAACCCCTCAGTTTTAAGTGGATTCAGTCTAACATGGATTTTTCTGAGAACCCAGTCCAGCGGTGGCGGTAATACACTGAAAAGTTGTCAAACAGCATAAAAAGAAGAAACCTGCTGCAGCATGTAGCATGACTGATCTGTGTTTTGTCCTCGTATTTTAGTGTTTTAATACCCCCCCACCCATTTTCAACAGTTATCTCAGTTTATTTAGTATTAGTAAGCTGGGCCCTGTCTAAACCTGTGGGTAGGGGTATATTTAGGGTTTACACTATAAAAATACACATTTTTAGGCTTTTTTTTTTTCTACCAAAACACATACGTGGGTGCTCTTGGAATGTAACCCCTGCGAAAAGTGGGTGATTAATTTCTTATTTGTTTCTTTTACAGGGCCTACTATGAAGCTCAAGAGACCAGTTGTTGCAAAAATGTACAAAAAAGAAATTGACCACTTTTATGGTGAATAGTGTCTCATAATGGACTTTAACTTGAGAAGGGGTAAACTGGATCAAAACATCCACCCTCCAGTTACCTTTGTATTCTTCAAATATCAGGTTTTCCTCACTCCGTCTCACAGACAGCTCACCTGACTGTCTCAATATTTAAACTCTCAATGTTTGTACATAGTAATCTCTGCTGTTGACTGCACTCTTTGTTCATAATTAACTCATGTACTCATCTGTACTGTATCTGTGGGAAAACAAATCGCTAATTTAACTTCTGGGCTCAGTAAATTGTTATTCTACCATTTGAAGTAAAGGTAGCCCAAAATGCTGCTTGATGTCTAGTGAAACCTAGAAGAATTTTGTAAATATTTAAAGGTGTGGCAGTTGGACAGTAAGTAAATAACCTCAGAAATGACTTTTTCTTCCAGTCACAGTTCAAAAGTCTAAGAGCTACACGTAGTCCTCACTAAGATTATCATGCTGTCAATGCAATGCTACGATTTTGCAGTCCTTTAGATTTATTTAAGAAAACAATTCTTAAAGTTATTGAAATAAATGCAAAATTTCTACATGCAGAATAACTATCTTTTTTTTTTTTTTTAAGTGTTTAACAGTTAATGGATGAATGTTAACAAGTACAGGTAAAGGAACAGTTCTGTCAAGGGGTGGGATATATGCTATATGGACAAAAGTTTTGGGACATGCAATTATTGAATTCATGGGGCCCCTTACTTCCAGTGAAGGTTATCTTAACACTTCAGCAGACAAAAACATTCTGAACAACACCATGCTTCCAACTTTGTGGACACAGTTTGAGGAAGAACCTTTTCTATTCCAGCATGACTGTGTCCCAGTACACAAAACAAGCTCCATAAAGACATGCTGGATGAGTTCGGTGTGGAAGAACTCGACTGGCCCCCACAGAACCCTGACCTCAACCCCATCCAACACCTTTGGGATGAACTAGAATTGTGATTGTGAGTCGGGCCTTCTGATCCAACATCAGTGTCTGACCTAATAAATGCTTTAAAGAATGAAGAGTGGAAGCTGTTACAGGTGTCACAATATTTTTGTCCCTGTGGTGTACAGTCAGTTCTTAAAACTGTGTTGGAAGCAGGGAAAGTAGAAAAAGCCGAAGGATCTGAGAAACGGTTCTCTGTTCCATGGAGGTCCTTTCTTCAGTTTACAGGACTTAAAGTAGTTTCCTCTGGGATAAAAAAAATATATACTTATTCCGACTTAATGGATCTGCTGCAAACATCTTGGTACCAGATACTGCAGCACACATTCAGAGGTCTGGTATAGCCTGAACAGGCAAGAGTTGTTGAGATGGCACGAGGGGTTGATTTTAATGTTGAGGCTGATGTACAATGAAGTCAGCTGAGAGATTAGCCCACACATAACAGCCCAGACTACATTTTCTGAGTTAAAGATTACATAAAGAAACCAGATTATATTACACCGACCCACTTGCATTTTTTATATTCAGCTGCAATACCTGTTTCAAGTGCATTATGCCTTCATAATAGAGGTTGTCATTCATTATGAATTCATTGATAGAATAATTCTAAAGATCAGTCTGGCTTGAGTTTCACCTCTCGTGTTCAGGTGAGGAAAATTACAGTAATTGAGTTTACAGGGGAGTCTTTAAAGCTGTTATTTCAACAATCACATGCTTGAAGGAGAAAGATGAGCCATGTGAGCTTTCACCTTTCAACACAGAGAAGCAAGATAAAGAGCGGACTAAAGGTAACATGAGTAAAGAGGAGGCGTGGAAGTGTGAAGATTTAACAGTCTTACACTTATCACCACAGTGTTTTGAAGAGAAAACATTACTGATGTATAAAACCAAGCGTAGGACAAATAGGATACAGTCCAACTGTACATCAAATGCACTTGGATGTTTATCAGAACCAATTCTGCTTACCGTATATAAATAAGACCTGAAATGAAAGTACTGGGTCTTTAATCAGCCTGATAAATAGTTGGTGTGTTTTTTTTCTATGCTTAAAAATGCTGTAAGCCCAGTGTTACCAAAGAATCATCTTTAGGATAGTAGATTATAGCTAGATGTTTTAGATACATTTTTGTTAGAATTTGGCAAGCATGAGAGGCTCTGTCACCATCTTAAGCAATAAACTATTTCAAAAGAGGAGTTGGCCTCATAAACGCACTTTCTCAACAGCCTGGTTAAGACTCTTATGATTAGCAAATGTGCTATCAGTTATGGACACAAATGCCCTCTGATCATGATCTGCGAAGGACCTTCAGGCAGAAAAGTTCACGGACTTGGTTTCATAAACTGTCCTGACTATTGTGGTGCCATAAAAAAAGATGATTGCTGATTGCCATTTGTGTCGCCAGCAATTACAGTGCAAGGAAAAAGAGGTTTGAGCACATTATGGTGATTTATTATAACAATTTAAGACAGATAAAGTGATTAGGAAAAAGTCTGGATAGTGAATAGTGTATGGTAAGAAGTCATTTAAGTAAAAGAGCCCAATTAAAAAGAAAAGTTTGCTGTATCCCATTTTAAACATTGGGTTGAACTGCTTTTAAAATACCTAAACTGAAACTAAGAATGACTATGAATTCATTCTTATGAAAGATTTTTTAACATCATTTAAATGTCACTTTTCTGCAACATTTGAAGCCACAACATGAGTTTCACAAATTTCAGGGGGTTCATCCAAATCAACCAATAAATCAATCAATTAATCAACCTTTATTTTTGCTGTGAGATACATTGAGAGTAATCCTCATTTACATTGCAGCCGACCATTTATGGCACATAAAGGGAGTGAAAATATATATTTATTTATTGGAATGAGTTTAATTTGATCAACTAAAACCAACAGATCTAATTCAAGAAATAAAAACAGCATAATGGAAATTATCACCAAAGATGTTTGATGCTTCTTGACCCCCAATAATGCTTTATGCTCTTAGACCTTAAGAAGACCCCATGCTCTTCAATACATTAGGTGTACAAGTGTTTGTGGAACATTTATCCCCAGATAAGGAGTTGTTTTTACTGTGTACTAGCATAAGAGCTATAAAAAGAGTCAGAGATGATACTGACATTGTCTAATCCTGCAGAATGCATGCTTGCAAAGAGAATAAACCATGAGTTTGCAACCAACAGAGTGTGTTCCGTGTTCTTTTACCATTAATTTGAGTCAAGTCTGAACACAGTACAGTGTGAACAGTGAACTTCTTTCTCTGTAACCCATTCACCAAGTCAAGCAGTGGGCTGCCACCACCTAGAGGAACCCGGGCAGCAGTGTGTGGGGCCAATACCTTGCTCAAGGGTACATCCACTAAACAGACAACCAGAGACTGAAATATTTGATAAAAAATAACCTAATAAAAATGTAAATAAATAAGTAAATACATAAAAAAAGAAATACATTTGAATTTTAAATGAACTAGTATAAATGAGCGCTAAACTAAAATCTAAAATGCAACGGTTGGACAAAATAATGAAATAAATCATAAAACATTGTTTTATAATTTCACTCTGTGTGCTGTGCTGGGATGTGTTCACATGCTTCTCTATTCATAAACTATGCTTTATACCTTAAATGGAAAACTATTAAACCATTAAGTGTAAATAATTATTCAGTAAAAAACGAATAAAATTGAGAAAATATTTCAAAAAGGGAATGTAATTCTATTAAATGTAATAGTTGCAGAGCCATTTTGAAAGTCATAGTGTAGCTTTATTTCATTGCAGGCAGAAAATACAAATTAATTTGTTTGATAGAAATATAGAAACATACTGAATGCATACTGAGTGCCTTTAAAAGCGCTCTATAAATAAAACATATTATTATTTATCATTATTATTGTTATTATTAAATAAACAATGTTTTTATGGCGTTTTTTATATTAATCCCCAGTGTTTCCTGACAGTCCCTGGAGTAGCTGGTATGAAGTAATTCGTTTTTCTCGGATGACTTAACGTCTTTACATATTTAGCACATATCAGAAGCAGTTCGTGCTTGTATTTCAGAAAGTTTTTGCCTTTATAAGAAAAAGAAGTGATGAGTAAAAAATACTGCACCCAGCTGTCTGTAAACGTCCCATACCATACAATGGAGTCACTGATGGGTGGAGGTAGCTCAGTGGATCAAATCCTACCTTCAGCAGATCACCACTGGGTCCCTGAGCAAGACCCTTAACCCCAAGCTACTCCAGGGAGACTGTCCCCTGTAGTTAGAGAATGAAAGTCGCTTTGGATAAAAGCGTCTGATAAATGCCTTAAATGTAAATGATGGAATTGGCGTCCTGCTGCCCCCTAGTGGTCATTAGTTTATCTTACACAAATTGAGAGCTGGAACCGCCCCCTTCCAAAACCGACCAAATGAAACTCCCCGGTCTGTTCTCCCATACTCTTGAACGTCATCTTTGCAAAGGTTAATATGGTATCATTATTTACTGTATAAATACTCAGTATACATTTACTCTATGTCTGATAGATCAATTTAAAACACTGTTGTCTAGATCAACACAAATCAAACGATGCTTTGTTTTTCTCCTGTCTTTCTCCTCAACTCACTTTCAGTTCAGTTCAGTTCAATTCAACTCGTTTCCATTTGGTTCCACAGATTCCTAGTTTTGAAATCATTTTTCTATGTCTGTATATCCACCACACAAACCTGAGACAACAGACTTTCTTCGATAGCCCTGTCTCATCTTGGGATCTATTTTACTTTACCCACAGTTGACATATCGTGCTGCGTCAGATGCTGCCTCTGTGAATCATATGACAACATCTTGTCTGCTTTTTAAAGACAAATTTGCAAAAGAAAAGGTTCTCTTCCAAGAAGATTCACATTTGGTTTATACTTGGAATTGGCCACACGCTCGTATTCAGAGAAACTTGAATGAATCATACTCAGATGTAGATGAGTGTAGCATTAGGAGTCTAGCCCAAGTTCTCTTAAGGGTGTAGTGTGATGCTCTTGCCCAAACAGGGAACTCAAACTCCTGTCTGTTGGGTACTACTTAATACAGAACTACTTAATAATAAGAACTATTTTATAAATATAAGTGTAAGGAAACAAAGTTTAAAAAACTTTCTTACTAAAATTAGCATCTAGCAGGTGTGGTTTATGGTTTTCCCTGTTTGAACAGGGATATCACCAAACTGTACTGTACACCAGGTCTCTCCTGTTATATACCTATTTTAATAGGAACCATTATTATTAAAAATGTATGAAAACTTTCAGTATCTTTGTAACAGATTAGTTTCATACTAGGGATGCACCGATCGATCAGCCAGTGATCGGAAACGGACGATTTTTTGGGGGGGGATTTATTTATTTCTTTATATATTACATTTTTTTAATTTAAATTTGTAAAGAAAATTTGTTATGAAAAAAAAGCTTTATATTAAAGAAAATTAGATTTTTGTTTGTATTTGCTGTAGAGCTGCCACTATCATATGTCACTATTATAAAAGTAAACAGGGAAAGTAACTACCACGTTACATTAAAAAAGTTGAAACCCATGTTTTTGTGTCGTTGTCGTCGACTACATGCAGCAGCTCTAATTTTCTGTTATCTGGGGGAAAATCGGTATCGGAAAAATCGGTATCGGCCGATCACACTTACAAAGAAATCTGTAATCAGTATCAGCCAAGAAAATTGCAATCGGTGCATCCCTACTTCATACATAGACATTAAAGTTAAAAGGCATTCATCGTTCTGTAAGGGCTACTGTTTTTGGCATAACACTGCAGCCATAGTAAGACACTTTTCGAGTGTATACATGTCCACTTTTCTTATCTTTTTCCTCAGGAACCATAAAAGTTAATTTTTAATTCTGCAGCCTGTGTTATATGTCCCTGCTTTATCTAGGGCTCTTTCATGTTGTCTACATCATAAACCAACTGATTTAAGTCAGAGTCATTCTCCGTTCTGTTTTGGTGCTGTAAACTGAAGCTGGATTATGGCGAGCTCTGTGGCGAGACAGCTGTGGGATTACAGAAAGTTTCTGATTACTTTCCTCACACCTCTGCTGATTCTGCCTCTGCCACTCGTTGTCAACACTTCGGTAAGAATATATGCTGAATGAAATCTGGAGTGTAAATAGGTGAAGCATGTGTAAAAGGGAAAGGGGGCTCCACACCAGCATGATCTGGATTTGAATTGTAATTGATAATAATTATAATTACAATTATAATTTACATTTTTATTGAATATAATTATGATTGTAGTTCAGTTTAGTTCAGTTCAATTCAATTCAATTCAATTCAGTCTTTGCTTAATGTCTTTTTGCATTAAGCATGGTTGTATAACACTAGCAACAGACTTCTTTCCTTGTGCTTGGAAAAGGTCTTTGCTTAAATTACTTTAGATTTTTTGAACAGTACAAACTACAGCACTAAACAAAAGATGACATTGTAGAGCTTAAGCAAAAATACTCATTACCATCATTTGTTTTGGGCATCATTCCTGCAACTGAGTCTATGAAGAGTCTATGGTCCTACACTCTTAAGTGGCCAAACATTGGTTTGAATCGTTCTCTCAGTGGAAAAGTCTTGATGTTCCCATTTATTCCCTGTATGATTAATCAGAACTCCAGATTCTTGTGAAATACTGTTATTACTGTCCATTTTAATGAGGTCTACCTTTACCATGGACTGTAGAATTGCCCGGTGAATTTTATAATAACATTCTAACAACTATTTTTTTACTGTGCACCAATATAATTTAACAATCTAGACTAATAATACCTAGTGGATGTTAAAAAGTTTATGTTTTTTTATTATCTGATCAAAAATCCTATTTGTTCCTGTTTACTCTGATTATATATGTGTATACACACAGCTAGTTATAAGGTAATTAATTAATAAAAATTGACCATTTAGAACTACATGCTGATGTGTTTTTGCCTCCTGATCAGTAACAAATGGCTTGAAATGTGTTTTTATTGTTCGGTTAACATTAGTGCCTGCCCCACTTGTCAATATCCAAGTTTTATATTCGCCTCTCGGGGCTGGCGCTCTGCCCTCCTGGGGTGTGTGGCCCGGGTCCCCCGACCTTCCTTGGGCGCCGGGGCGGCGTTTTTGTGGTCCCTCACCCTCATACCAAAACATTCCATGACGAACCTCATCCACTCACCCACTTACTCACCCACCCACTCACCCATCCACTCACCCACCCACCCACTCACCCAGCTTCATATTCTGCTTGCTAAGATACCAGACATGACAGGTTAAAAAAATCCAAGTTTAATTCAGAAACCTTGCTCTTTGCTTTTTAAATAGTCTTTTTATTGAGCTATTTTATTGAGTTATCTAGCCCCCTCTGTTATTGTAGGGTTATAAAAACCTTAATGTAATATAACTGTTAGTATGAGAATAAATGCAGCCTGAAAATGGTCTCAGTTTATACATTTGGCTTTCTAAGCTTTTTGAACATTTCTTATGGAAGACCCTTCTTAAACCTTTCTAGTGGATTTTATAATCATTTTCAAAGTTCAATAGTTTGTCCTTGATTGTAGCTCACTGCCCCAGGACAAAAGGACAATGTCACCATAACAATAATTTTTATTGGCATATAAACTGGCAAATTCCGTGCTGACACCAAGTAACTTATAACTTAATATGTAGCACCTTTTGGCAGATCACACTGCCAGAAGCTATAATCGTACAATCAAATGTTTTATGGAACTAGTTTAAGAGACCTTTTACTTGAATTCACCCTCATCATTGTGGCCTTGGTATTCAACATAATCAACTTTATACTGTTGTAATATCGACACTAAAATTAGGTCAGTATAGTCAGAATCACTACAGGCCCCATAATGCTATACTATTATTACATCCTTGGGCCCGAATACAAGTCTATTGTGGTTTTTAAAGATTTATTTTAAAGATTTATTTTTAAAGATTCACTAACAGATACAATATGACACACTGCATTATATATTTGGTGCCTTCAAAGAAACACACAGTTTTATCTAATAAAATTCATACTTAATCTAACTCCAATCTTACTTACTGAACCAAGTTGTGAGGTAGACAAAGCAACATTCACTCATCTTGTGTGTACATTTGTCTGTTTAGTTGCTATCTACAGTTGTGAAAGAAAGTGAATGTATCATTCTCAGATTTTGGGATTTATGCTTTGGGAGTCTAGCCTAACATCACACTGCTTCCAATGGCTGATCTTCTTCCTCAGTGCATTTTGCTGCATCATCTACACCGGGTTAGCTGGCTGTGCTGTGTGTTATGAAACATTCCTTCCGTAACCACTACTACAAATTTCATACTCCTCACTGCTGACTGAGAGCATCCCATAACCCTGTTTCAGATTTGCTATCTGGGCTGAAACATTGCTTGTAGTTCTACATATTTTGCTAGATGTAACTAAATGAACTATATGAACAAAAGTATTGGGACACATGTGTTTTTCAGGGTTTGGGCTAGATCCCTTATTTCCAGTGGAGCTTAATACTCCAACATACCAAGACATTTTGAACAACACCATGCTTCCAACTTTGTGCACACAGTTTGGGGAAGAACCTTTTCTATTCCAGCATGACTGTGTCCTAGTTCACAAACGTCCATAAACAATTTGAACAATTTCCTCCGGGATAAATAAAGTTCTCTGATTCTGATTCTGATTCATAAAGACATGGTTGGATAAGTCCGGTGTGGATGAACGGGACAGGCTATGGAAATCCTTTCAAGAAGAGTGGAAGCTGTTATAGCTGTAAAGGAAGGGGACCAACTACATAAAGTCTATGTATTTGAATACAATGTCATTAAAGTCCATATTGGATGGTCAGGCGTCCCAATACTTTTATCCATATAGTGTATGTCTACAGCTTAGTTTCCTAATATTGAATGAGGGCTGAACAATGTTTTATTTCAACCATCAAACTCTTATTTTATGAAAGATTCATTGCACTACAATTCAGTGCACTACAGTATGCTGCTATGCTACAGCTTTTGTATCTGCCAGTGTGTGCTCAAGCTATATAACACTTTGACTTGCAGGAGGCTAAATGCGGCTTTGTGGTCATCCTGATGGCTGTGTATTGGTGCACAGAGTGTATTCCACTGGCGATTACTTCTTTCCTTCCTGTTATCCTATTCCCCATGTTTGGCATCATGAAGTCTGAGCAGGTAGGAGCACTGGGCACAGTTAGCATATATGAGCCCTCAACTGAATAACTAACCCAGTTTGTGGTTTCTCTGCAGGTATGCATCCAGTACCTGGGTGATGCTGGCTTACTGGGTGCTGGTGGGCTGATGGTGGCCATAGCTGTGGAGAACTGGAACCTTCACAAACGCTTTGCCCTTGGAATACTTCTGCTGATGGGGGTGAAGCCTGCGCTGTAAGAGCCTCTTCTGTAAGATTAAGCAGCAGAACAAGAGAGGAAGAGTGTTTTTGTATTGCTTTTAGACATGACACCCAGGAGTGATAAACATGGGGAAACGTGTCTATGTGACTACAGGGATGTGGGGGGGGGGGGGGGGGGGGGGGGGGGGGGGGGGGGGGGGGGGGGGGGGGGGGGGGG
>JBBPDC010124646.1:23091-46734 GCA_037974485.1 Hemigrammopetersius urotaenia
GGAAGAGGGTTTTTGTATTGTTTTTGGAAATGACACCCAGGAGGGAGAAACAGGGGGAAAAGTGTTTATGGGACCACAGGGGGGTGCCCCCCCCCCCCCCCCCACCCATCCAGGACAACAATGACCTCCTATCTCTGTATGTGACTTCCTTCTATCTCTCACTCACTTTCTCTCTCTCAGCTTGATGATGGGGTTCATGGGCATCACAGCCTTCCTCTCCATGTGGATCAATAGCGTTGCCTCAACGGCACTGATGCTGCCCATCGCCCAGTCCGTGATGGAGAGCCTTAAAGAGTGTGAGCTCGAGGCTGAGGAGAACGAGCTGCAGCAGAATAGAACTGATGAGGCCTTACAAATCACAGATATCAGCGACTGTGCAGACAATGCTGGTATGTGCACAGAGGCAAATAATGCTCTTTAATACTGACCCACTTAAATACTTAAACCCAACCAGATTTTGGATAAATGTATAGAAAATGTGCAGCTAACTTCAAAATCAACCAACAACACAGTACTTAATTATTGAGATTGTATTTTAATGTAAAGAGCTCATATTATGGAAAAATCTAATTGAAATAATAGAAGAAATAAAATAAGTGACCAGCACCTGCAGATCTTAGAGACCCACTTGGTTTATATTCATCGAACATATCAGAGATGTAGGACCTAAACCATTGAGTGACTTAAACCATTGAATACACAGTGAATAATGCTTTGAAATCAATTTCGTAGCGAACTGGGAACCAGTGCAAGGACCTGAGGGTAACATGCTGTCTTTTCTTGGTTTTGGTTGGAAAAAGAAAATCAGGTTTTTAGAAGCAGCTCTTTTGTCTGTAGGGCAAGAGCCGAACCCCGAAGAACACAGTGCAGAGCAGACGAGGCTGAAGTGTGCGCAGAAGTATCTGAAACTCAGCAAAGGAATGAGCCTATGTGTCTGTTACGCTGCCAGCATCGGAGGCACAGCCACTCTAAACGGTTCCATCCCCAACCTCATCTTCAAAGGCCAGCTCGACAAGTAAGAAGCATGTTACCAACCATCTATGTGATGCTACACTTAAAGAGCGCTGAGTTTAATTTGTTTCAGGGGTTTACAGCTGTGTTTTTTCATCTTCAACATTGCAATTGTGTAGTGCAGTGAGTTGCCAGAAGTAAGATTAATAAACAAATAATCATTTACAAATAAGAACTATATTACATCAGCATAGTTTTGTCTCTTAGTTTACGTGCTTTTTTGTTCTAATGTTTAATTTGTGATCATTCATTTAAACCAAGTAAATTCAATGCATTGCTTTCTTCAGTGTCTATTAATATAAGAGTTCTAATACACTGTACTGGTTAACCTGCTGTGTATCTGCAGGCTGTTTCCTGACAATGGAGACGTGATCAACTATACCAGCTGGTTTCTCTTCTCCTGCCCCAACATGTTGCTGATGCTGGCAGTCTCTTGGCTGTGGCTCCAGTTCATGTTCTTGGGGTTCAAGTAAGTAATGGAGAATTACTTCTGTATAATTCAGTTACTGATATCTAAACAAAGTCATGCAATGTGGTTTGATGTCACTGGGTCCGTTTTCCACACCAGTGATGTCACTTATAGAGACATTAAATGCTTCAGACATCTAGTTGCTAACACCAGTGTTGACAAAGTCTGAATGGACTTAATAATGCAGAAACATGGTGAAATTCCGCTTCATGAACAGTAATTCAGGTTTTGTAATAGTAATGATGATCTGTCATATTTTTCTCTCTTCACTCTTCAGTTTAAAGCAAACATTTGGCTGCAGAAAGGCCACCCGCGTTGAGCGTCACGTGTATCAGAGGATGAAGAGTGAGTACACGAAGCTCGGCAGAATGAGTTTTGCTGAGTGGAGTGTCTTGGTGCTTTTTTTGCTCCTTGTGCTGCTGTGGTTCACACGGGAGCCCGGCTTCTCCACCGGCTGGGCCTCGCTGCTCTTTAACCAGGAGAGAAAGTGAGTGCACACACACACACACACACAAAGACAAACACACAGACACGCACGCACACACACACACACAAAGACAAACACACAGACACGCACGCACGCACGCACGCACGCACACACACACACACACACACATATATAACTACTACTGTCAAAAATGACAATTTGTTACAAACAAAACGAAAGGTAATGTAAGTATAACATAATTCAGTTACAGCTGAAGGATGATCAAAATAAACAGAGCTGTGGATGATTCCATAAAACTGTATAATGGAGAATAAAGTTATAATGAAACTAATATGCAGAATGCCTCATATCTGAAAATGGTGAGGAAAGAAACCAGTATAAGTAGATCATTCCAGGGTACTGATTATCATTTTAAAACTTGGTGGTTAATACTGAATAAAGCATGTGGGCTGGGTTGTTATGTTTCAATCTGCATGGTGTAACAAGAATCATTGATATAGTATAATAGTTGTGTGTGTGTGTCTCAATCATTTCGTTATAGGCTCAAATGGTGAGATTCACTGACAAGATAAGCCCAGTAAACATGATAATAAGTAACTATTATTACGTTTTATGACAAGTCATAATTGGCATGTGCAGAAAGCATTTCCTGAAGAAATGTTCAGTTGAGAGTAATATACTTATGTAATGTACTGCTGTCTTTTAACTGTGTGAATACTGCACCATGCACCATGGTTGTACTTTTTTAGACGTTATTAGTTTTGAGTCATTTCGTTTGTGTTTCAGGTTTGTGACAGATACCACAGTCTCTATTTTTATCTGTCTGTTGTTCTTCATCGTTCCTGCTGAAATTGACATCTCATGTGGCCACAGTGGTTCTGTAAATATATCTGGTATGTCTTGTTTCCCTTTGACCTACCAGAGATCTGGGGGGGTCAGTGTCCATCGCAGTTTATTGATTTCCGTTTAAATACTCAAACTCCTGTTATTTGTCAGGGGCAGTGAGTCCATTTGAGGTGGGGAACTACCAAACTGTACTGGACATCAACCCTCAAGGAGTGGAGTTTCCTGCTATATGACTTACTTTAAGCCTCAGTCAATTTCAGTCAAGTTAGTAACCATTAAACTCAGCTAACAAAGGTCACTTTAATTTTTCTGACCATAAAATAGAGGTCCTATTGAAAACAATTGTGGTTTTTGCAAGAGACTCATGGGTCCTATTTTATCTTTTATCATGGGTCCTACAGCTACAGACAATTTCTTATGCAACTTTATTTTCTTAATGATTCAACCTTATTAGTGATTACCGGTTATACTTCTTGGCAGTAGGGTTATATAAGATCTCAGTCTTGAGTAATTCTGGGTCTTAAAATTGACCTTTCTTAAGAAACAAGTAATGCTAACACGCCAGATTCAGGGTCATTTTGCATCCCAGAAAGCAATTCAACCAGAATTCAGAATGGAAGGATGATGATGAGAGATTATTCATTTTAGTTACATTACAACCAAACAAACTCTCTGGAAGGAGAATGCAATCCTGTCTGGTACTTAGACAGTGCAGTTAGACAGGGCAGCTGGTGGACTGGTGGTTAGGGAGTTGCCCCCATGATCTAAAGGTTCGAATGATAGGAGTGCCAGTTGCACCACTGAGGTTCCCTTGAGTAAGGTACCGTCCCCACACACTGCTCCCCGGGTGCTGTGTTCCTGGCAGCCCGAAGCTTCACTCGGATGAATTAATTAAATGCAATTTACAAACTTTGTGTGCTCACGTATGACAAATGGAGACATTCTTCTTTTTTCACTTGCAGGTAGGAGGATATGGAAGCCTCCCCCAACTCTGCTGAACTGGGGGCTGGTGCAGAAGAAGCTGCCCTGGCACATTATGCTGCTGCTAGGAGGGGCCTTTGCTCTGGCCAAAGGTGGCGAGGTACACACAACCCATCACTGACAGCCCAGAACACAGCAATGCAGGGCATCTGCTGCTCTGACTGCAAGCTTTATACAATCTGTTCACTGTCAGCCAGGCCAATCCAGCTGCACAGTCGTCAACTATTCACAGAGCAGATGTTATAACAGTGGTAACAACAGTAGACAGAGTTGCACCGCTTGGGAAACTGTAAAGTATCAGACATCAGGGTGAGGAATGTGCTTTTGAATCCAATAATGTCAAGGCGACACATTAACAGACAACTTTAAGCAGACCATCACTACTTTTACATTTACGGCATTTGAAAGGTGCTCTTATCTAGAGCGACATACACCAGTTCTTAACCACATCTGTTCTTCATACCTGCGAAACGAGACTCAAATTAACATCTGCTTTTCAACCAAGCTACAACCAACTTAGTTACAAACCCTGTCAAAATGACAATACACATTTCACAAAAAACATGGACGAGAGTTAAGAGCATAAGTGGCCAAGGATTTATTCCTCCATGTATAGAAAAATATGCAAGCAATAAGCATAAGGACTAGCCTATCCTAGACTAGTCTATCCTAACTATCCTTTTACACCTGTCGATCTGCTTGTGCATAGGTATCCAACCTGACGCTGTGGCTCGGCCAAGCTCTGGAGCCCTTGAGGAATATCCACCCAGTCGCTCTGTCCTTCTTACTCTGCTTTGTCTTGGCTATACTCACTGAACTCTTCCACAATGCAGTAATCAGCTCCGTGTGTCTGCCAGTTTTGGCCTCCATGGTGAGTTTAAATGCATAAATGTGTATATAGCTTAGGAAAAAATGGTTTCCATGATTTTTGCTTTTGTAATATGTGGGAATGTGTCTGTGTAAAATGCGCATGGCACTATTGACCACACTTCATTCAAAATTCCAAACAAAATAGTATGTGGAGAAAATTAAAAAATAATACATAGAAATAATTGGAAATGTTAAACTACACTCTTACATTATTTTCCAATTGCAATGTTAAGAGCAGAGTGTGTGTATGTGTGAGCTCTGCTTCATCTTCATCCCATCAGAAACTGAATCGGGAGTGAAGCTGCTGGAATACAGCACATAGAAAAGCTGCTCTACTACTGCACTCACAGCACATATGAAGGGGTTATTTTTTTACACAGTTCACTCTGCAACAGTTCAGAAAAGAACACACACAGCCGCAAATTGTACAAACATTGAACAGGGAAAAAAAGAAAAAAGTTTTACACTAATTTTGATGTAGAAGCATTCTACAAAATAGATAAATAAAAATGAAATAACATGTTTTTGCTCATTGGTTACCAGGCCTGTGCCGTTAATCTGAACCCACTGTACATCATGCTCCCGTGCACCATCTCCACATCCCTTGCTTTCATGCTCCCAGTGGCCACTCCCCCAAATGCCCTTGCATTCGCCCAAGGCAATCTCAAGATCATCGAAATGGTAAGGACTGACTTTTTTCTGTTATTGATTCAATTTCATGCTGTTTTACGCATCAGATATCATTGTATCAGATGATATTAAAGTTGGCATGAATTAAGTTAATGCTTCCTGAGTGCTAATAGTCTAAGCTCAGTCTGAAGTCTTTGTTTTGATTGGGGTTTTTTTGCCCTTTTTCTCTTAAAGTTACATCAAAGGATATATTTTACAGTGCTGTAATCAGACAGAAATATACAGATTTTACAGAATTTACAGAAACTTTTTATTTATTAGAGCTGGTCAAAAAAGCATTTTACCGGTTCTTGAATCTTTGAGGAATATGATCAAAAAAGGGGATTTTAGATTTGGGTTGTTGTTTTCATTTGTTTATCAAGTTATTTTATTTGGCAAGTTGGCTTGCCATGAAAAGCAGCAATGAGGGCACATTCCTCTTTATCGTAGCATGCATCAAGTGCAGCTCATTCATAGCTGAGTTATATACTGGGACTCATAGCCCAGTACAGAAGCCCTGACAGAGGCACTGCCAACACTTACCACAGCAAACAGGCTTGAGGCTCTGACTTCCTGGGTTTAGCATCTTTCTCACCAGAGTGGCATCAGATAAGCATCACAGTACTTGCATATTTAAGATTCTTCAAACTCGTCGTACCTTCACATAAGGCATTGTACATGTTGCTCTGAGCAGTTTTCTTGACGTCCAAAATGTTAGATAAGTGCTCCCACATGACTGACTTTAGGCGTCTCTGCTCTTTTAGCTTCAGTGGCTGCATTTTCTACTCTGAGACGGGGTGATTTAGACACCTTAAAGAAACCAGCTACACTTTTTTTAAACACTGTGTATATATTAAAAATCACATGAGGGATTTGCTGAAGACATGTCATGGCTTGAAATAAAGATGATTAACGATAGAATTGAATACCTGTGTAATGAACATGCACTCAGGTACTCTATTTGGGCCAGCCCTAATTTTTATATATCTTTAATTGTTATTTTTAGAGCAATCAGAAGCACTCAGCAAAATATATGTATTTTTATATCTATTAATCCCACTAATCAATACAGAGTGAGACTAATTCCAGTATAGTGCTATAGATGACCTGTCTCCCGGGCCTTTTTTTTTTTTTTTTACCTTTCAGTTCAATAACTTGTATAACATGGACACGTCACTGTAACTTCATTACAGGTCAAGCCTGGCTTCATACTGAACCTGCTGGGGGTTCTCTGTGTCAACTTTGCCAGTCACACTTGGGGCACTACCATGTTCCAGCTGAATGAGTTTCCCTCGTGGGCCAATGGGACCATCTCTCCTACCCCAACCCCTTCAATGTTTCCATCAACTACTCCCTGAGCACAAGAGAAGAAGCAAAGGGGACATAGATGGTGCAGTTTAACAAGGCTGAGGACTAAAAGGGGAATGGATTATTGTATAATTTAAATGATAGTCCAATTTTCCCAGGCTGTAGCTAGTAACAGTATTATTGGCACTCAAGGGAGGGGCACCTGTTCAGGTTTATTGTCTCTCTCTTTAGCTGCTTAGACAGTGTGACACAGCAAAGGTGAGGTGTGGACATAAATGCATGCACCAACTACACCCTTTTCAGCCTAATATCCGTATGTGGGAATTACAGCTGCTTTGGTGCTGAAGTACGTCTTCTGGTACTGTTTTGTGTGTTTTGATTAAATGAGTTTTCTGTTCTAAGATCAGAAAAGCATTTTCAAAATTCCTCGGTTGTGCTGATCAGCGAATGATACAGACTCCTTTATTTTGGCCACCTAATTTGGACTATTTTGGATGCTATCCTTGGTAAGTGTTTAAATGCTGCTTAAATATGTAGTGAAGTGTGTCGTGTAATCTGTATATACAACGTACAACTGCTATTAAACTCTATACATACATTTTTGTATCAGTATTTTATGCCATTTGACATGTAAACAGGAGGGCAGCACTAGATTAGACAGTGGCTCTTTTAGTGCAGTTATAAATATAAACTGTATGAGTGTAAACACAAAAATAAAGGTGCCAGAAATGTTAAAATTGTCTGTGGTGATTTTTTATATTACATTTTCCCCATATTGAGTATCAAATGATAATGACGACAGAAGATATAATGGAAATAGATTATAGAATTTAATCAGTAATATAAAAAAAACCTTTATTAAGAACCAACAATCGAATTATTAGTATTACAGTAAGGCTTGTTTGACAAAGTGCTCAGCTTGTGTATTTGTATTAGTAACAGAAAACAATCAGCTGCTTTGGAATAATAAAAAGAGAAAAGCTTTTTGCAACAATAATCCAGATCACCAACCCTGGTCCTGGAGATCTACCTTCCTGAGAAGTCTAGCTCTAGTGACAATCTGCAAAACCTGCTCAGGCTAGAGGACTTCTTCAGAAGTCCCTGAATGGCAGGAGCATTAAGTAGTGTAAAGCAAAGTATAAAGTGTCAGTTTGTCATACGTGAACACACCACAGCACGAAACTGTTTTTTGCATTTGACCCATTCACCTGAATGATGCAGCGGGCAGCCAGCCAGAGTCCAGGGAGCAGTGTGTGGAAATGGTACCTTCAAGGATACCTCAGTGGTGAAATTCCTGAGATTAAAACCCACAACCTTCCGATTGCAGGGGCAACACTAACCACCAGACACGCTGCAGTAAGAGTGAGGGTACAGTATGTTAGACACAGCAGGATAGCAGATCTCCAGGAGCAGAGTTGGTGACCACTGACCCAGACTCTTACAGATTAAAACCCACAATGAACTGTGAAGAGATTGTGTTATACGTGATATGTTCATTATGCAATGGTTTAAATATTTTTGGCATCAGCTAAGTCATATAAATTGTACCTTATATTTAAAAATGCTGTATAAAAGAAGGATGAGTGCAAACAGAAGTATATAGGCAATGTGTGATGAAGGCAATAAATGAGAATCTGTTTCAGTGTTTAAATGAATTTGGAACTTGTTCTGTGCTTAATGTCAATCCCAGAAGCCTCATTTGGTGATTATGGCGGCCGCCTTCTTTATCCAGGAGCTGCCGCCGAGCAGAGAGAGCATGAAGCGAGCGACATCTCCTCTGGACATACCCTGTCCGATAGGGTAGCCATTATCATCAGGGACAAAGTAACCTTCATCAGTCAGGATCTCACTGTCTGTTAAGAGAATACAATTAGAAAATAGAATAAATAAAGTTAGAAAATAAAATTAGAGGGAGACTGCCTTTAACAAACAAGGTCAGTTTAAAAATATGCAAAACAAATTTAAAACTGCCGCACACTGTCACGAGCCGGGCCGTGAAGCCCAGACTCGGAGCTACCTGGAAGGCGGCAGGAACAGGCTGTCAGGCAGATATCCATCTCAGTGCAGCTCATTCATAGCTGAGTTATATACTGGGACTCATAGCCCAGTACAGAAGCCCTGACAGAGGCACTGCCAACACTTACCACAGCAAACAGGCTTGAGGCTCTGACTTCCTGGGTTTAGCATCTTTCTCACCAGAGTGGCATCAGATAAGCATCACAGTACTTGCATATTTAAGATTCTTCAAACTCGTCGTACCTTCACATAAGGCATTGTACATGTTGCTCTGAGCAGTTTTCTTGACGTCCAAAATGTTAGATAAGTGCTCCCACATGACTGACTTTAGGCGTCTCTGCTCTTTTAGCTTCAGTGGCTGCATTTTCTACTCTGAGACGGGGTGATTTAGACACCTTAAAGAAACCAGCTACACTTTTTTTAAACACTGTGTATATATTAAAAATCACATGAGGGATTTGCTGAAGACATGTCATGGCTTGAAATAAAGATGATTAACGATAGAATTGAATACCTGTGTAATGAACATGCACTCAGGTACTCTATTTGGGCCAGCCCTAATTTTTATATATCTTTAATTGTTATTTTTAGAGCAATCAGAAGCACTCAGCAAAATATATGTATTTTTATATCTATTAATCCCACTAATCAATACAGAGTGAGACTAATTCCAGTATAGTGCTATAGATGACCTGTCTCCCGGGCCTTTTTTTTTTTTTTTTACCTTTCAGTTCAATAACTTGTATAACATGGACACGTCACTGTAACTTCATTACAGGTCAAGCCTGGCTTCATACTGAACCTGCTGGGGGTTCTCTGTGTCAACTTTGCCAGTCACACTTGGGGCACTACCATGTTCCAGCTGAATGAGTTTCCCTCGTGGGCCAATGGGACCATCTCTCCTACCCCAACCCCTTCAATGTTTCCATCAACTACTCCCTGAGCACAAGAGAAGAAGCAAAGGGGACATAGATGGTGCAGTTTAACAAGGCTGAGGACTAAAAGGGGAATGGATTATTGTATAATTTAAATGATAGTCCAATTTTCCCAGGCTGTAGCTAGTAACAGTATTATTGGCACTCAAGGGAGGGGCACCTGTTCAGGTTTATTGTCTCTCTCTTTAGCTGCTTAGACAGTGTGACACAGCAAAGGTGAGGTGTGGACATAAATGCATGCACCAACTACACCCTTTTCAGCCTAATATCCGTATGTGGGAATTACAGCTGCTTTGGTGCTGAAGTACGTCTTCTGGTACTGTTTTGTGTGTTTTGATTAAATGAGTTTTCTGTTCTAAGATCAGAAAAGCATTTTCAAAATTCCTCGGTTGTGCTGATCAGCGAATGATACAGACTCCTTTATTTTGGCCACCTAATTTGGACTATTTTGGATGCTATCCTTGGTAAGTGTTTAAATGCTGCTTAAATATGTAGTGAAGTGTGTCGTGTAATCTGTATATACAACGTACAACTGCTATTAAACTCTATACATACATTTTTGTATCAGTATTTTATGCCATTTGACATGTAAACAGGAGGGCAGCACTAGATTAGACAGTGGCTCTTTTAGTGCAGTTATAAATATAAACTGTATGAGTGTAAACACAAAAATAAAGGTGCCAGAAATGTTAAAATTGTCTGTGGTGATTTTTTATATTACATTTTCCCCATATTGAGTATCAAATGATAATGACGACAGAAGATATAATGGAAATAGATTATAGAATTTAATCAGTAATATAAAAAAAACCTTTATTAAGAACCAACAATCGAATTATTAGTATTACAGTAAGGCTTGTTTGACAAAGTGCTCAGCTTGTGTATTTGTATTAGTAACAGAAAACAATCAGCTGCTTTGGAATAATAAAAAGAGAAAAGCTTTTTGCAACAATAATCCAGATCACCAACCCTGGTCCTGGAGATCTACCTTCCTGAGAAGTCTAGCTCTAGTGACAATCTGCAAAACCTGCTCAGGCTAGAGGACTTCTTCAGAAGTCCCTGAATGGCAGGAGCATTAAGTAGTGTAAAGCAAAGTATAAAGTGTCAGTTTGTCATACGTGAACACACCACAGCACGAAACTGTTTTTTGCATTTGACCCATTCACCTGAATGATGCAGCGGGCAGCCAGCCAGAGTCCAGGGAGCAGTGTGTGGAAATGGTACCTTCAAGGATACCTCAGTGGTGAAATTCCTGAGATTAAAACCCACAACCTTCCGATTGCAGGGGCAACACTAACCACCAGACACGCTGCAGTAAGAGTGAGGGTACAGTATGTTAGACACAGCAGGATAGCAGATCTCCAGGAGCAGAGTTGGTGACCACTGACCCAGACTCTTACAGATTAAAACCCACAATGAACTGTGAAGAGATTGTGTTATACGTGATATGTTCATTATGCAATGGTTTAAATATTTTTGGCATCAGCTAAGTCATATAAATTGTACCTTATATTTAAAAATGCTGTATAAAAGAAGGATGAGTGCAAACAGAAGTATATAGGCAATGTGTGATGAAGGCAATAAATGAGAATCTGTTTCAGTGTTTAAATGAATTTGGAACTTGTTCTGTGCTTAATGTCAATCCCAGAAGCCTCATTTGGTGATTATGGCGGCCGCCTTCTTTATCCAGGAGCTGCCGCCGAGCAGAGAGAGCATGAAGCGAGCGACATCTCCTCTGGACATACCCTGTCCGATAGGGTAGCCATTATCATCAGGGACAAAGTAACCTTCATCAGTCAGGATCTCACTGTCTGTTAAGAGAATACAATTAGAAAATAGAATAAATAAAGTTAGAAAATAAAATTAGAGGGAGACTGCCTTTAACAAACAAGGTCAGTTTAAAAATATGCAAAACAAATTTAAAACTGCCGCACACTGTCACGAGCCGGGCCGTGAAGCCCAGACTCGGAGCTACCTGGAAGGCGGCAGGAACAGGCTGTCAGGCAGATATCCATCTCAGTGGAACTTTATTTACACACGGGCAAAATAACGGGCACGAGGGCCACCAGGAACATGAACAAAACTGAAATGCCTCAACATCAGGCGATGGGCTCATAAAGACAGAAACACAGAACAGAACTTAAGTACACAACAAGACTGAAACAGGAACCAATAAGAACACGCAATCAATGAAACAGAATACAAAACAGGTGGACATGCAAACAGGACGCAGACACAGAACAGGTGGAAAGTAAACACACGTGACATGAGCACAAACAGAAAAACACTTCAAAATAAGGGTCTCGGAAAACAAACAAACAAAAAAGCAGCGGCTCAACTATGGCCGCTGGCCAGACCGTAACACACACAATCTCATACACCTCAGTCCTCCATTCTGTTATGTGTAGTGATGCTTAAGAACTACATTGTGAAGTGCTGTCTCTCTAGCGACCTTATGTTAAAAAGACCTGCTTCAACTTGAAGGAAATACAGATACTCATTTAACAACATGAAACATTTTTGACAACAGGGTCTGTTTTTACAAACCTCCTCAAGAGCAGGAGTGTTGATCTAGTCTTTGTGGCAACAGCCAACATGAACACAGAGGAATCGAATTCGAGATCAGTCCCATCTAGTCATGTCTATTTTCCAAAACTTTTAAGGCCTTGGGTTTTTTTTCTCTGATTTTAGGAACCAGGACCTCCTTAATGAATAGCTGGGTGTGGTTTGAGCAGGCAGAGAAAGGGTGAATATTGAATATTGTTTCTTAGTTTACAATTTTAAACTAAAAAAGTAAGATCTGGACTTTAAACATGCCTCAGCTATTCGACTTCATCTGAGTTACATCAAATATTATGTAAATTTGACATTTCTCACTCAATAATACACGTTAAGATAACGACTTAACACATTTCTGGTAGTTTTCTATGAACTAGTCATCTGAAAGCCACACCTGTCGTAGGTATGTTCTTGAGCCCAGGTGGCCTGACAACTGTCCAGTTGATATCCTCAGTCTTCTGCAAGAGCTGCTCCATCTCATACATGTTGCTCAAGACACTTCGAATCATAGGAAGCAGCATGTTTCGGATGAAGAAGGAAGCTTTGGTGCCTGAATTAGCTGTAAAAAAGAAAAAAACTACTTAATTAATAGGGACAAACATGACTCCACAACCCACAGCTATGCTTTACATATACATCTATTTAATACAGTCTTTCAATCGATAAACATTATAGTATCATAATTAAATTGCTTAACGAACACAATTTTATTGGTCTGAAGCTTGGACACTTACGCTCTGTGTACCATGACGTCATGGTGATGATTCGATTCACTTTGGCCTCTCGCATCGCGCTGAGAGTGGCCGTCATGGACTGGGTGTAGCCAGTGACTCCAGACAGAACAGACGGTGGAAACCCAAGACATGACATAACAGCATCCTGGTCTTTAAAGTGCGGTTTCAGGCTTTCTTCCAAGAAAATGTTCCCTTCAACCACCTATCATGTGATATTTGTGTAGAAGGAAAGGAGCTGGATGAAGGTTGTGTTGCTTTGGTAAGACCATCTTTGAACCCCTTTAATCTTTGATACAGACCGATTAGTGTTCATTTGTGTTGCTCTGGTTGCTTTAATATCAAAGGGCAGATTCATTACACAGAGCGAATTAGACCAAACATCTGTTTGGGTCAATTTACACAGGTTAAAGGCTCTATTTAATTTCATGCACTTCTTGTAATTTTAATGGTGGATTTAAAGTGTTTCAAAGCACTCAGCACTCCCCATACCCATTTTTCATTCTGATACAAACATGTTATATTTATAACCAAGCGTCCAGGGATCATTTACTTGCCTTGAACTTTCATGCACGGCTCCTAAAAGAGTTTATGATATCCAAAGTCAGTTTCTAAAATTCCATGACCATGAAAACGTGACCATGAGTTTAGTCCCTGCAATATCTTATGTTATTGCTTTACAATGGACTGGCTGATCATCACAGGATGCACTGACTACTGGAAACATGTTATGTAATATCTTGTTTTTCTTCAATTCAATACAATTACCGTACAGTACAATTCTTTGAATTACCTTGAGGTTGTCATTAGTTATAGTCATTTTTCCAGGATTCCTCACAATGGCTGTGACGATGTGCCCCTGCTGTAGAGCTTGGCTCACCAGCTGCAGCCCCGTCTGCCCTGTGGCACCAAGAACAGCAATCTTCATCTTCAGGCAAGATCTGCTACCTTTACCTAACTCCTGTAAAAAAAAAATGTAAACAAACTTTAACAGTTTGGATAACCACGTACTACACACTCCAGATTAATACTCACATTAACAGATCTAACCTGATATATTATCTACACTACACTGACAAATGTTTTGGGACGCACCTGTTTTTCAGGGCTAGGCTCCTTACTTCCAGTGAAGGCAATCTTAATATTTCAGCAGACCAAAACATTCTGAGCGACAGCATGCTTCCAACTTTTTAGACACAGTTTGGGGAAGAACATTTTCTTTTCCAGCATGACTGTGCCCAAGTAAACAAAGCAAGCTCCATTAATTCATGGTTGAATGAACACCTCTATCCAACACCTCTGGCATTAACTGGAACAGAGATTGTGAGCCACGGCTTCTCATCCAACAGTGCCTGACCTCAGAAATGCTCAGAAATGAGCACAGATCCCAAAAAAAATGACAAAGGCCTTCCAAGAAGAGTGGAAGCTGTTATAGGGGCAAAAGGGGGACCAACTCCATATTAAAGTTTATGCATTTGAATAAAACGTCATTGAAGTCCCTTTTGGTGTAATGGTCAAGTGTCCCAATACTTTTGTTCAATTAGTCTATACTGGAATAGCTATACTGGTGTCACACAGTAATACTGATCAATTACAAAAAAATGCATCATGTTTGAAACTGAGTGCTTCAGTTTAAAAATAAAACTAAATAAGTAGTACATTTAATTTCTGAAATGTGCTTTCAGTTTGATGAATTCACAATACTGTGCAAGGTTTTCTCTGGCACAAGTTTATGAGAATCCGAACAAAACAAAGTGGTTTAATCACACTGGGTGTGTTCTTTTAGCATAGAGTAGAATCACCATTTAAAAGCATGTGTTCATTAATTCATGAGATCTTAAATCTCACCTGATACCATTATTTATTGACTAAATCTTATGAAACTGAATTTTATCAACACTTCAGCACTATCAGAAGTTTTTGAATAGGTGTGGTGGATTTAGGTTGAAGGTGAAACCTTTAGAGCTCCAGAACTAGCAAAACCTCAAAAATAGGAATACGGAACCTTTATATGTTTAGTTATAACACTGCTCATGTATACTTAAAATTGACTGGCCTAACGTAAATACAGTACATACATTTGAGGTAGGAATGATATCTATCAGAACCCGTTTAATTTTTTATTACGTCATACCTTTATTCCCAATCAGATAGAGATTTTCTTTATATGGTTTATGTCAGGGCTCCAGCCGTGTCTTTATGGAGCTTGCTTTGTGCACTGGGGCACAGTCATGATGGAATAGAAAAGGTTCTTCCAAAACTGTGTCATTAACATTGGAAACATGGCGTTGTCCAGAATGTGTTGGTATACAGAACTGCCCGTCGCTGGATGTAAGAGGTATGTCCCAGTACTTTTGTCCATATTGTGTATGCCTCAAAAGAAACATCAGATATGGGCATAAAAGGGTTAAAACCATGCTAGTTAGTCACAGAAGCAAATAACACGCCCTCTAAGGTCACATATCTGTCACACACCAGGAACTCTGTTTTTAGACATTAGAAATGTTAGAAATTCATCGCTTAATGTACAGCAGTATATGTTTATTTTTTGTAGTAGCTCTTGATGATTAGGCCATATAATTAATTATATAATAAAGAAATTTCCCTTTAACGGGCCTATAATACGGCAACACAACAGTAACATATAAGCATTGCACAGACTTACTGAGGTTACACAGGTGAGCTTCTGCTGCAGATGTGCAGGAACTGTCTGTGTCCCTTCGTTTTTCTGGGTAAAGACGGTCTTGTATGGAACGTCTTACGAAACTAGCCTTACACTATATGAAAGCCTCTCTTCCCAAAAGCTCAATATCACCCAAACGATATCAGTGTGACAGAGTGAGCCGTGCCTTCTGTTTGACTCCTCACAAGTTATGAAAACGGTTTCGCGCATGCGCAGATGAGTGTTATGCAATAAAGCGGCTTAAACTATATTTACATATCAAGAATATTTACAAAGATAAGCATTAAAATGCTGTTAGTCCATTAACACGCAGCGTGGCAGTGTCGGTGTGTTGTTTAAGAGATGGTTTATTTGCACACTTGTTTTACATATAACCTGTTTTTCCACTAGGGGGCATTGCTGCTCATTGTATTGTGAAGGGGAAGTCCACCTTAATTTCAACAGTTAAGATGTAAACAGACTGTGAAAGTCACCTGTATCATTATGGTCTGAGTTGTACAAACAGGTGTTTTACAGCTGCTTACGATAAAGCATAGTGCTGGTAACGTGGACTTGTTAAGATAAAATAACTAGGGATGCACCGATTGCAATTTTCTTGCTCGATTCTGATTACCGATTTTCTTGTAAGTGTGATCGGCCGGTACCGATTTTTCCGATACCGATTTCCCCCCCAGATAACAGAAAATTAGAGCTGCTGCATGAAATCAATGAAAACAACACAAAAAATGTAACGTGGTAGTTACTTTCCCTGTTTACGTTTATAATAGTGACATATGATAGTGGCAGCCCTACAGCAAATACAAACAAAAATTAATATAAAGATTTTTTAAAATAAATAAAATGTAATACATAAACAAATAAATAAAGCCCCCTAAAAAAGATCGGTTTGAAATCGGCAATACGTGTGAGTGATCGGCTGATCACCAATCACTGGCCGATCAATCGGTGCATCCCTAAACATAATCCTTTATTAGTATATGGGAAATTTGCAGAATTGACAAAATGTGTGTGTGTGAGTGTGTGTAGGTACACATTGTACGCATGAGATGTCCACACATAATGTTTCTTGAACATTGTACTATTCACTGTTTGCATGGAACTTCTCAGTCTTTTTGTGTTGCCTTGACCCATAACACATCAGACAGTAAAACTAACGTACATGTAGTAATGTATCAAAATTAAAAGAAGTGTGAAGCTTCTGGCAAGAGCAGCTGTTGGCTTACTGGCAGCCCAGGGCTGCTAGAGGTAACCATAAGGTACCTATAGATACCGGTTCCCCACACACTAACGTATGACAAATGGACCCTTTTGATAAAATGTGTTAAAATGCTAGCCAATCAGATCATCCCAAACCCCGAAAACAGGTGCGTCCTAATACTTTTGTCCTTATAGTGCATCAGAAGAATGGCCATATGTCTCCTCTGCTCTTCATTATTCATGAAGCCCCCTCTAGTGGCCTGTAGGGGGATTGGCTGGCTGAGCGAACTTTTTTGTTTTTTTGTCCACTCACTCAATACGGAAGTTAACACTTGAGCACTGCTTGTGGTTTGGGTACAGTGACAGCCAGAACCACCACACACACACACACACACACACACACCCACGCCTTGTCAGACCCCCTGAGCGCTGCGGTGAGACAGTCAGCTTTTCACCATGAAGATCCTGATTTTGGTGCTGGTGGTCTGTATGGCAGCGTTTGGGGGCTGCTTTTCTCCTCCTGTGGTCAACATCAGTCTGGACGAGCCTGCAGAGAAGAGATGGAAACCACTTATCGACATATTTGATGAAGACTTCTTGCGAAAGGCAGCTGCAGAGGTGATCGAGTGAGTACACAGCTGTGTGTGAACCTGCTTAAACACTTTAACCAGCAACGTTTCTCTATACTGCAATTCAACTTCTCAGTGCATACAACTATCTTTTCTTAGTTCAGGTGCAGAACCAAAATGAAATCCCTGCTGAAAAATGCAAGCCAGTATAAACTCCAGTCTTTTGCTGGTTAGTGGTGGTCTTGTGCTGGAGCAACTGAGCAATCAGCAAACCAACATCCAAAGTACAACACTGGTGCGGGTGAAAGCAGAATGAAAGTATGAACTAAAACATATAGAACTGAAATGGAAATGTGTAAAGTAGACATAAAAATAGCATATGTAAAATTGCAAAAGTGCAGAGTAAAGGGAAGTAGTTACTATCAAGCTCTAAGTGCAAGTAGAATGAGATTATTGGTTTTATATGCACTACCAATCAAAAGTTTTAACACACCTTCTCATTCAATGATTTCCTTTGTTTTTATGATTAGCTATATGGTAGATTAATATTGAGAACATCACCTATTGCTCTTGATGACAGCTTAGCACACTCTAGGCATTTTTTTCAGGAGGAATCAACCTGGAATCCTATTTAATTAACAGATGTTCATCGTCAAGAGTTAATTTGTGGAATTTCCTGCCTTCTTAATGTGTTTGGGATCATCAGTTGTGATGGTCGGGTTGGTCCACAGTTATGGTCCACAGTGATCCTGTTCCACTATGGTTCTACTACACATTATGTTAAGAACCACTTATTAAACAACAGTCCATCTTTAACAAAACATATTTTGGTTTGTTTAACTCTTTTTTTGTTTACTGCATAATTCCATGTGTTCATTTAGTTACATTTCCATCTACAATGTAGAAAATAATAAAAAGCATTGAATGAGAAGGTGTGTCCAAATTTTTGACTGGAAGTGTAGTCACTGTATTTTTCTTTCACTATCCACAGTGTAAAATTTTCTATGCTTTGCAAAAATCTCTAAATAAATAGAACATTTTATTACTGTTTGATGTATTATTATTATTATTATTATTATTGTTATTGTTATTGTTATTATTATTATATTGTAAGCATTTTCATTGCACTGAGCTCCACATAGTTCTTGAATTAACTCACCAACTCATTTGGGACAGCTGGTGGTTAGGGAGTCACCCCATGATCAGAAGGTTGTGAGTTTCAGTTCCGGGTACCCTTGAGCAAGGGACCCTCCCCACACACTGCTCCTGGGTTAAATGCAAATGACAGTTTTCACACTGTTCACACTGCGTGCTGTGCTGTGGTGTGTTCATGTGTGACAAATGGTCATTTTAAAATAAGAAAATGAGAATAAGCAGCTGTTGTAATTGATCATTTTTGTCTTCTTACAGCACTACTGTTCCAAAGTGGGTGCACACTGCTGTCATCCCTATAGTTAAAGCCCTGGAGAAGTATATACCACAACCATACGCAGACGAGATCAGAGGCATGGCTGCGTATTATCAGTCGGACATCACGGACATAATTCTTCTCAACTTTGCATATGAAGTTTCTGCGTATGTACTGCACACTCATGTGGCATGTAATATAGTGAACTCAGTGCTTGTTTATACAGTATTTTGGACAATTATATTTTGTAAAATGAAGGTTTGAACTGTTTAAAATGAAGATTCGGCCCTGGAGTAGTAAGCCCTTCTTTCGAATAGTGGGTTTCTGTTCATAGGTTTGGTTCATGTGTCCTAGATTTTGCAGCAGCATTGTGGCCCAGGACACAAAGGGAAATATTTTCCATGGCCGGAACTTGGACTATCCCCATGATGTTCTCAAAAATCTTACTATTGATATCCTGTTCATCAAAAACGGACAGGTAGGAGACGACCATACATCTTGTTCTGTTTGGTTCCCACTTCATTGCAAGCATGTTTTGCGTGTGACTCTGGATGTACAATCATCAGAGCGATCATACTATTGTGTTAATTTTCCACCTGTTTTTTCCAGGTGGCCTACAGAGGAACTTCTTTTGCTGGTTATGTTGGATTATGGACTGGGCAAAGTGCAAATAAGTTCACTGTGTCAGGAGATGAAAGAGGTAAGTGCACTTTTTGTCAGGATCTCTTTCACTGTCTTTTACTTGCATCTAAACGTTTGAATTTTTCGTGCTAGATAAAGGTCACTGGTGGGAAAATGTGATCTCAGCCCTTCTGATGAAGAGCTCTCCTGTTAGCTGGCTGGTGAGAGAGGTAAATAAACCAGTGATGCCAAAGTCCAACTTGACCATTTTCAGTTTATTACTTCATGCCTCTGTTCATATCAGTGCAATTTAAAAGACAGTGCAATATGTCTTTTAAAAGAAATCTAAATATCAATAACTTATATAAATAGTTCCCTCAACTGTTTTCCC
This sequence comes from Hemigrammopetersius urotaenia, assembly GCA_037974485.1. Lineage (NCBI taxonomy): Eukaryota > Metazoa > Chordata > Actinopteri > Characiformes > Alestidae > Hemigrammopetersius > Hemigrammopetersius urotaenia. The sequence goes on from JBBPDC010124646.1 coordinate 42,804, forward strand.
ATAACCTGCTATATATATTTTTTTAGGCAGATAAGATAAGATAAAATAAGAAAGAACTTTATTTATCCCAAAGGCAATTTTTGTCGTAAACATGCTCATTGCAACAAGAGGAATAAAGACAGGGTTAGAAGAGGGGCAAAAAGATAATAAAATAAATCAAACAAAATAGTAATAGTGCAAATGGAATAGTAAGTAAACTATTACAAAATACTAAACTGTAACAGACATAATAATAACAGATTATTAATGCAAGTGGTTATAAAATGTGGTTAAAAAGTGTTTGTGCCAGTATTTGTGACTTAGCTGGATGGCCTAGTGGTTAGGGCCCAGCAATCAGAAGGTTGTGGGTTCGAATCCCAACTGCTAGTGTCACCACTGAGGTGCCCTCGAGCAAGGTACCGTTCCCACACACTGCTCCCAGGACACCCCTCATTGGTGGCGAGGTGGTGGTGTAGTGGGTAGGATACTTGCCTCTAGACCAAGAGGTCATGGGTTCGAATCCTACCTTCAGCATAACACCACTGGGTTCCTGAGCAAGACCCTTAACCCCAGGTTGCTCCAGGGAGAGACTGCCCCCTGTAGTTAGGCAATGGAAGTCGCTTTGGATAAAAGCGTCCGATAAATGCCGTAAATGTAAATGTAATGCTTCACTTGGTGAATGGGTTAAATGCACTTTTCACACTGTGCTGTGCTGTGGTGTACTCACGCATGATTATAAGGGTTAAGACATTAGCAGCTCTTGATGTCAAATTAATTATTATTTATTATTATTTATTATGGCTGTATATTTTTTAATTGAATTATTGCTCAGAAAGCCTCTGTCTTTGTGTTTGGAGACTCTTGAGTCGGCCACAGACTTTCAAGATGCAGTGATGAGGCTGTCCAAAGTGCCGATCATCACTGATGTGTACTACATTGTGGGTGGCATCCACTCAAGAGAGGGCGTGGTCATCACCAGAAACAGGAGTGGGCCCGCAGATATATGGACTCTGGACTGGGTGATGGGACAGTAAGCACCAGCTGATCAATAATCCAATTTTATTACAAATAAATAGAGTTCCTGTCCTAAAATCTGGCTGTTTGAGCCTTTTTTAAAGTCATATGGTTCTCTGTATTCTTTCATATAACCATACACATCAACAAATTGCATTATTGTTTTATTGCATCATTAATAGCTGTATTGCATTATTAAAACACATTAGCATTTTTGGTGGAAGTATTATTTTTGTGGATCTTCTTCATTAAATGACCGTTTTACTGGATTTCATTCCAGATGGTACCTCGTTGAGACAAACTACGATCACTGGCTTCCCCCTCCCAAACATGATGATAGAAGGTATGTGCTTTCCTTTCCTTGACCATTGGCACTAATTTAAGTAAATATGAATTATGTTTAATTTTGTTGCTGTATGATAATACCTATCTCTGAACATTCTTACATTTTATTTACTTGTTTAGAGATGTGGCAATAAAAGCTTTGAATGCTACGGGTCAGAATAATATCAACACACGCTCCCTTTATCAGGTAAATACAGTCTCTTTCAGTCTCAGTTATTGTTTTTATCACTGATTTCCATATTAGTCTTATGCAGTATGAGGCAAATAAATAAACAGGGCCATGCTATATGTCTGCCTCTGAATTTCTTGTTGAAATTCTTCACTGAAGAGAGACTGCGTTTGGAAAACACATCAGTTTGGATAACACGTCAGTTCTAAAGAGGCATTGTATTGCTGTGCTGCAAACAAAGATTCCCTTGTGGAAATTCTGGTAAAGTACCAAACACGACATTTGGACTGTTATTCTTTATCCTCTTAGTCACTCAAAGCAACGGTAATCAGAGGTCACTGACTCCTCAGCCTGACCCTTCGGGATTTTTACAATGTCCTTTGGATACTTTATATCACAGTTAGAGCTGCTGGTTGTATTATTCTCTGTCAGTTATATTAGTCAGATTATATGGATGGACTGTATGTATTTTAATGAATATATATATATATTAGTGCTGGGCCGTTAACGCGAGACTCGTATTGCCGTTAATCTATTCACAAAGTTGGGTTGGGAGCTGGTTCTGTACTACGCAAGCTATGATGACTTTCACCTTGATATTTTAGCGTGGATTTACTCTCTCTCTCTGTCTGTCTGTCTCTCTCGTTCGTGACTTTTCCGGAGCGCGCGGATCATCTCTCTCTCTCGCTCTCTCTGTCTCTCTCTCTCTCTCCCTTTCTCTGTCTCTCTCTCGTTCGTACGATCATCTCTCTCTCGCTCTCTCTGTATCTCTCTCGCTCTCTCTGTATCTCTCTCCCTTTCTCTCTGTCTCTCTCTCGCTCTCTCTGTATCTCTGTATCTCTGTATCTCTCTCTCTCTCTCTCTCTATCTCACTCTCGCTCTCTCTTACTCTCTCTCTCTCACTCTCTCTTATTCTCTGTCTCTCTCTTGTTCCTGACTTTTCCGTATTTAAACCTTGTGTTAATATTTACATTTTCTTTAAAGGTAATGTATTAAACTAAGTTCCAAATTAAATTAAAGTGATCTGGGAGAACATTTTGAGGCACATTTATGGTTTACACTATAAAAACAGGCATTGGGATCATTTTTTTTGGGGGGGGGGCATTTTAATCTACGTAGATTAATCTAGATTAATCTCAAGATTACAATGAGATTAATCTAGATTAAAAAAATTAATCTATGCCCACCTCTAATTTAAATACAACAGCATCATCATATTTATGCCCGTAAAAAAGATTTTAAAAATGTATTATTTAAGATAGATCATTGGACTCCTCTAGAGGGCAGCGGTGAGTGTTAATAACTCCTCTAGAGGGCGGCGGTGAGTAATGTTTGTGTGTTTGATGTTAATAACTCCTCTAGAGGGCGGCAGTGAGTAATGTGTGTGTGTGTTTGATGTTAATAACTCCTCTAGAGGGCGACGGTGAGTAATTTGTGTGTGTTTGATGTTAATACCTCCTCTAAAGGGCGGCGGTGAGTAATGTTTGTGTATTTGATGTTAATAACTCCTCTAAAGAGCGGCGGTGAGTAATGTTTGTGTATTTGATGTTATTAACTCCTATAGATGGCGGCGGTGAGTAATGTTTGTGTGTTTGATGTTAATAACTCCTCTAGAGGGCGGCAGTGAGTAATGTGTGTGTGTGTTTGATGTTAATAACTCCTCTAGAGGGCGACGGTGAGTAATTTGTGTGTGTTTGATGTTAATACCTCCTCTAAAGGGCGGCGGTGAGTAATGTTTGTGTATTTGATGTTAATAACTCCTCTAAAGAGCGGCGGTGAGTAATGTTTGTGTATTTGATGTTATTAACTCCTATAGATGGCGGCGGTGAGTAATGTTTGTGTGTTTGATGTTAATAACTCCTCTAGAGGGCGACGGTGAGTAATGTTTGTGTATTTGATGTTATTAACTCCTATAGATGGCGGCGGTGAGTAATGTGTGTGTATTTGATGTTAATAACTCCTCTAGAGGGCGACGGTGAGTAATGTTTGTGTATTTGATGTTAATAACTCCTCTAGAGGGTGGCAGTTATTAATGTTAGTGTGTTTGATATTAGTAACTCCTCTAGAGGGCAGCGGTGAGTAATGTTTGTGTGTGTTTGATGTTAATAACTCCTCTAGAGAGCGGCGGTGAGTAATGTTTTTGTGTTTGATGTTAATAACTCCTCTAGAGGGCAACGGTGAGCAATGTTTGTGTATTTGATGTTATTAACTCCTCTAGAGGGCAGCGGTGAGTAATGTTTGTGTGTTTGATGTTAATAACTCCTCTAGAGGGCGGCACTGAGTAATGTGTGTGTGTTTGATGTTAATAACTCCTCTAGAGGGTGGCGGTAAGTAATGTTTGTGTATTTGATGTTAATAACTCCTCTAGAGGGCGGCGGTGAGTAATGTGTGTGTGTGATGTTAATAACTCCTCTAGAGGGCGGC
>JBBPDC010125380.1:0-25521 GCA_037974485.1 Hemigrammopetersius urotaenia
AGAGAGAGAGAGAGAGAGAGAGAGAGAAAGAGAGGGAGAGGGTGAAAGAGGGAGGGAGAGAGAGAGAGAGAGAGAGAGAGAGAGAGAGAGAGAGAGATGATTCAAATGTTGTTTTAGATCTTAATGTATGTATGAGGTTTATTCAATATTTCAACTTTCCGGGAACACAACAAAGTTATAACATTATTAATAGCAAATGGTTTATTTACAGAAATTCTTTGTGAAGATGTCTGCCCTAAGATGTTATCATCACACTTCAAATACAATCTTAAATTTCAAATTTCAAAACAACCTCAAGTTTTCTCAATCATTATATAATCACTCCATTATTCAAAATATAATCATTCCATTATTCAAATCCCAAATATAATCATTTTTACAGCTTCATATTAATTACCTGAAACTGATTTATAACGATTATTAAGAGAATCACAAGAAAAATATGTACTGATAACTGTGTACCAAGTTCACCTTCTCCACCACCAATACGATTTTTTATTTAAGAAGTCATTGATGAAAAGCATCAAAATCAGCTACTTAAGTGATAACAGTGCCACCTTGTTGTGAATGAGTGAGTGAGTGAGTGAGCAACTATGTTCATGTGGTGTTCTGGATTTAAAAAGCAGAAGCCAGACATCTGTATAAGTTCCTCTTAAATTTTGACATATTTCACAATAAATTACACATTTTTGATGCACCAGTCAACTCTACCCAGCATAAACTAGGTTGCTTGTCTTGAGGTAGATCAGTGTTTTTTCTTTTTTGTTTTTATAATCAGTGGACCATGGTATTCCGACATACATCTGCAGTTTGTAAGGTTTATATTACGTTATGGGCCTTTTCAAGGCTATACTGATTATTGCATTTATATACTTGTACATTTATACAGTAAACCCCTGAATATGGTAAAGATGTGATGTGACTACAAGAAGAAAAAAAAAGACTATTTTTATAGTGTAAACCTTAAATATGTCCCCAAATATGCTCACAAAACACTTTAATTTTATTTTAAACTTGGCATAATACATTACCTTTAAAGGACATGTAAAGGTCAACCCATATCCATACTGTACAGTGTACACTGAATTCCTGCAATGCTAGAATGTAAAATTAGGATATTACCCCTGTATAGACTGCACTGCAAAAGTGAAGTGAAAGTGATCATTCGGTCATACATGAACACACCACTGTACACAGTGTGAACAGCACGAAATTCAACCTCTGCATTTAACCCATTCACCAAGTGAAGCAGGGGGCAGCCATGAACTCGGCGCCCGGGGAGCAGTGTGTGGGGACGGTACCTTGCTCAGGGTACCTCAGAGGTGCCTAGTGGTCTTAGGAATCGAACAGGGCAAATGCCCTAACCACTAGGCTACCAGCTGTCTTTGGTATGAGCAGGGTAATAAGCTAATTTACACTAATAAAAATACATTGACTCTGTCTGGGCTTCGATCGCCATGCCCAGTCGTACTTTGGGTGCGGCACCGAGTAGCGGAGGCGCATTCCGTTCAGGTGTCTGATTGCCTTGCTAACCACCGCCCCTAAAAAACAACCAGCACGAGGATGAGGGGGCAAGGAGGACGAGACCCAGATGTCACAAAAGCAAAAATAAATAAATAAATAAAAAATGCAGGATATCTGTGGTTTGCACACGTGCAGGGGTTTCCATGAACAATTATTAGTTTGGTAGAAAAAAGCAGTGGTTGCAATGATCAGACAGATCTTCTTGTGGGTCTAAAAATGTGAGCATATTTCTGCTAGATTATATGGAGCTACTGGAAGCTTTTTAATAAACTGTGAGAAACATACATGCATATGCATGCAAGATAGTTCACAGAAAAAGGGGAAATTGCCAAGCCCCCATAACTAGTTAAAGTTCTTATCCATACTGCTATGGACGTTATACCAAAACCTGATGAATAGGGAGAACAAAGCAAATCAGTTGTGTTGCTCCTGATTTTGCTCCTGATCCTGATCTTCTCTGGCTGACGCAGGAATGCTGGCCAGATCAGACCTGGCTGATAAAATGTATTTTCAAAGAAACCTTCTTTGCCCACTCCTTTCATCCTTACCTTCACGATATCATTGTTTTTCCAAACAACAGTGCGGAAGTCAAGTGCTCATCACAGAGCTGGGAGCCTGTAAAAGCATAACTAAAGGTGGCATGGGGGATTCTAGGCAGGTGGGCTGAAACAAAAACGAAGTCTTTCAGCCACTCCTTTCTGTAAACAACCTCTTTTACCCTTCATAATAACTCATGGATTAAAGCAAAAAAAATAAAAAATCTGACGGAAGAGATGACAAGGCGCATAACGGGGGGTTGGGGTCGATGAGGAGAGTTGGTGAGGCGGGGGCAGTGTATTTTAGGTGAACGTACTAAATCACTTCCTCAAGTGATTCGGTTCAGTGCGTTCACTTAAAAGTTCGACACAACACTACTTCCCACTTCCATTCATCTGTTAACAGCAAGAAAACAGACTCCAAAACTGCTGGAATTTGTTTATTTTTAACGGAGCATAAGCTCTCGCAGCACTCGCGACACCGGAACCACTGTCCTGAATACCGAGCTTCGGAGTTTAGGCTCCGTCGAGAAACAGCTCGCAGTCAGTAGCTACTCCACAGCCGTCAATGTTTAAGAGAACTGCCGAAACCATGTTTATTTTAATTTTTAGGAAAAATAATTAAATCGTAATTAAACCAAAGAAAAAGACAGCCTTTCCAGAACTTTATCTGCCGAAGCTTGTTCAGCTCCACCCTCGGTCCCCATTTTTTTCCCTTCCGATATGCATCAATCTCATTATTAACCTTTAGTGCCCTCAGCTGACGGAAATCCGTCATAGCGACTGACTTTAATCCATGTAATAACTTTGGTGCTGACTGTCATATTGCAAAGATCTTGTGTTCAGAGCAACTGATAAAATCAGCAAGGTAGTCGAGGGCTCTAGCCTGTATTCCACTTCCAAGCCAAATCAGGTACAGCTCCAGACTGTTCCGAGATACAACTATAAGATCACTGATGACATACAACTTTGGATTTCTGTCTTGTGTATGAACAATGTCAGAAAGAAAAGATGTCAACATTTCTGAGAAAAATGTATGACTTTACTTACCTTAGCTGTTCACTGTAAACAGTGCTCGACATAAGGTGGTCTATAAATATCTGGAATGAAAATGCAAAGCTTTGCACTTCACAATTGCTACATACTCGTTTTCTAGGTGGGTTCAAGAAGTACAACTTTATAGTAGTAACACCTAAAACTTCTTTTCAAATTCTCTCTAGACTAGGTAATATAGAACATATCCTACAACTACTGGTTGTAGACTCCTGGAACCGGAAACTGATGTACAAAGCTATTATCACTGATAATGCTCAACACTATAATATATAGTTAGTCACACTGTTGACTGCTCTGGAAGGCACACCATCATTTTTGCAATAAGGCACATTCAGTATAGTATGTTACACACAGGCCAGAAATAAAACAAAACAAGCACTGAGATCAGCTGTATATATAGGAATCAACATACATGTGAATGTAGTAACTTATAGGACTTAAAAATTACAATGTAAAGGATTAAAAATGTTTGATGTCAAGCTTTGCTTCTTTAAGTGGCTCAAATCTTATTTGCCTCAATGTTGAGTTGATGTTTTCAGAGCAGTGGGGAAGCTTTTTTATCATCTTAATAAATTAGGTCTGAGCAACTTCAATTTGTGGCATGACCATGATCAGCTAAATGATCAGCCGAATTAAGTTTCTACAAACATTCATTAACCAGTTCCAGGAGCTAATGGTCTCTGTATAGGCTTGCTCTGCTGATGTGCTCCTCCAAATTGGAGCCCAAGCAATATATCAGCTGGCCAATAATGCTGATTGATATTAATGACCACATTTTTATTGATACAGGGCTAAAATAATGCTGTTAACACCATCTCCTATCATGAATTAAGGATATCCAACATAATTATGAAATTCACACCCACACCCACACAATCACTGTAGGAGAATCTACAATAACAAAACTAAGATTAACACACTGTTTTAGGTCACCTGAGGACGCTTAAAGAGGCATTAAATGCTTTGGATGCATGGGCCACTATCAGTATGACGAATTCTGACTCGTAACTGTACGTTTCTCTAGGGCTGCACGATTATGGCCAAAATGATAATCACGATTATTTTGATCATGTCAGGTTATATTTATTCACAGTGCCTCTCAATTGACGTATTGGGGCGGTAACGCCGTTCAACTCCAAGACCAAACGTCGATATTTAGTCATAATTTTCGTTGACGAAAGCAACACTACGCACAGGCGCACACACATACACACACACACACTCTCTCACACGCATGCACGCACACACACAGGCACGCACACACACACACAAAGACACTCAAGCAGACACTCACACACTCTCACATGCGCTCCTTTTTTAGGCAGCTTACTGAAGCCCTAATCTCTCGTTTGCCCCCTGGTGGTTGGCTGAGAAAGTGTTTGATCTGATGTGTAGCAGAGATTAAAATCACCAACGATCAGCTTAATTTAATCGTGGCAGCCAAAATCGTGATCGTGATTAAAATTCGATGAATTGTGCAGCTCTACGTTTCTCTACAACTGCACATTTCCCATCAATCCACTTTGAATAACGCTGTTTTTACACCTCAAAAATCCAGACATTTCTAAACATTATTTTCTGACTGTTCCAGCATATAAGATGCCTCAATAAATTAATATTCACCTATCATGTAGTAAGAAAATGTCTTTGTGAGGATGTGTACTGTATTGCAATGTATTTCTGCCATATCGCCCACCCCTACTGGAAACATACTGAACACAAAGAGGGCTGCTTGCAAGAACTTGAGTGTTTTTCTGTTGATTTAGTGTGAAACACGGACACTCACACACGGACACTCACACACGGACACTCACACACGGACACTCACACACGGACACTCACACACGGACACTCACACACGGACACTCACAGGAGTAGCAGCCCTGATGGAGTTTTGATAGTTAAGCTGAGTTTGATGTACAGGGAGAGACCATGTGACTATGTGTATTTTAACAATTCAGGTTCACAGGGAGAAGGGGCTGTAGTCCCATTTGCAAATTACCATATGCAGGACGACTGCCAGTCATGGGTTTACATTAATCCAGTATTTAATGGCTTGATTGAAAAATATATGCCATATGATATTGGGAAAATAGCGACATGTATCATGTATGTATGTACCCTGGATATATCTGTGTGCCACACATGTATGTAAAACGTACTTTGCCAAAACCTCAAAAAATGAAGTTCCCATCGCCACCACTGTGAACATTTTCTCTAGGTTCTCTATAACAGACCATTTGACTTCAAACTCTGAATGTCTTTCTCTTACTCATTTAGAAGCCAAAAGAATTCCTCTTTAATCTGCATCCTGCCATGCCAGAAAATGACTTGTAGCCAAATCAGAACTCAACTTTCCCAGATATTTTACCATGTAGGATTCTGAGGGAACAAAAACACGACGGAATGTTTAGTCTTGAGTCTTTCTTTCCAGTCTATTTTTCAATGTGCTGCTACCTTGTTCCGTTTCTTAGTCTCTTTTTGCCCATCTGGCTGTCTGATCCCAGCTATGCACTGCAGTTACAATTTGGGAATAAGTGCTAATAAATCGTGCTCATGCTTATATCTAACAGCCTACAGCCCTTCACATTTGAAATGACTTTAGAAGGGCAGTGTGAATACTCTGATGAAGCCAATACATAATACATCACTGCTTACAGCCCACCCACACAATGCTCTCAGAAATTTTGCCAAAACAGATAAACTTATTTTTCTTTGTCTCTGGGAAATGAGGGGCTGGGTATCAGCATCAGCGAAAGACAGCATATGATCAAATACTTCAGACCTTTGTCTGGTAGCTGCATGCCAGTAGCTACCATAAATAAAATTTCAGACACAGTTCCTCTGAATGAGGAAGTTACAAAGCCAGGCACAAACACACACAGACACAGTAAAGACATACACGTACGCACGCATGCACGCACACACCGAGAAAGAGAGAGCCTTCTACATGGTAAGAAAAAAACTTTAAAGAGTCAATGTTTTCATTTGCAGAGGGTGTGATCCATTCTGTGAGGAGAAAAGCCCCTCTGGATGTCATATATATATGACTGACTGATAGAGGTGGCTATATAACAAATATATTCTAGTGGGAAAAAAATTTTAATATGTCTGTTACACACAAAATATAGAATTTCTTTTAAATGTCTGTGAATGGCCAAGGACGTTTGTCTGCACCTCTGTTGGCTGATCACTTACTATGAAAATCCCATAAGACCGGTAGAAAACATTCGCTTCTTTAGAAGTTTTTGTTGATGGATTTCTGTAACCTAACCTTAAGACATGTGTGAAAGTGAGAGAGACATTGTATGCTGTTTCTTCCTCAAAAAGTCAATGGCACAGCAGTGGGAAATATGACATGGTTATTGTGATGTTCAGTAATCCTCCAGTTTTACGCGAATCAGTGACACACAGCTTTTTTTATGAGAACCAAACTCATCATTTTACGCAAAAATCTCCACAACAACGCAGGACCTGTAAATATTCTGCACATTTTTTTTGCTTTCTTCATGGTAATGTGTTATTTTTGCATTTTACTTCTAAATTACTAAGAACAATTGACTAATTTTGTAACAAACAGTGGGGATGCACCGAAATGATTTTTTTTGTCCGAAACCGAAAACTGAAGGTTGCAGTTATTGATTGCATCATCACTGTTTCGGTCGCATTAAAAAAAACATTTGGCCCGAAATCTTGGCTGAAAATTTGCGATGGCTGAATATTCGGTGCATCCCTAATAAATAATAATCCAAACATAAAATCAGCTAAATATAAATCAGTGTGGGGGTGGCGCGGCCACATCCTGCTGCCTTCCAGACTGCTACATTCAGACTGTGCTCTTTAGTTTTTTTATTTATCTATTTTTTGCATTTCTACTTTTGTGTGTTTCAGAGAATTCCATATTTTTTATTTAAATCTACTTATTGTTCACAATGTTTACATCTCTGCCGAGAAAGACAGCCCGACAGCTGCTGTACATCAGACAGCCGTTCTTTTTACAAGTCTGACTCACCTTGAATGATTCTCATGTTTCGTTTTGTTATAGATTTTTTTGCATTTCTACTTAAGTGTGTTTTAGAGAATTCCAGTAGTGATATTTAAAGCTACTTACTGTTTATAATGTTTGCGTCTCAGAAGAGAAAGACAGGCTGTGCTTTCCAGAAGCACAGATTGCCAGTCCGCCCCTGACTCACCTTGAGTGTTTCTCTTGATTTTCATTTTGTTTCAAACCCAGTAGTTTTATTACTGTACTGTAAATTAAATTTGCTTTAACCAGCTCTCTACAATAAGGCACACTGCTGAAGAACAGTAAATAATTTAACTGTAAAAATGATTGGTAATTACCCCTACATTTTACTGTATTTTTATTATTAAAAATTACACTAATTTATTATGGAATTTACCTATTAATACCAAAGAAAATGCCCATGCATTAATTACAGTACCATGTGTATGGGCTTACCTAAATATTTTTGTTATGGCAAATGTATTAAACCGAGTTTAAAATGAAATTGAAATGTTTTGTAAGCATATTTGGAGCATAGTTAGGTTTAACAGTAATCCCCCTCTTTCGCGGGCGTTATGTTCCAAGAGCACCTGCATATAATGAAAAACCTTGTTTTTTTGGAAAAGTCTATTTTTAAAGAGTAAACCCTAAATATATCATTGCTAGGTTACAGGAACGCAGGCAAGACTTGTGGCAAAACATGCTACTACTATGGCAAGAACAAAACAGACTGCCACAAATCCACCACTGGTAAGGCGCCCAGGAAGCAACCCGCCACAAAGGCTACTCACAAGAGCGCTCCAGCAACCGGCAGTGTGAAGAAACCTCATCCTTACAGGCCTGGCACCGTGGCTCTGAGAGAGATCTGGCGTTACCAAAAATCCACGGGGTTGCTGGTCCACAACTTGCCCTTCAGCGCCCGGTGCGCGAAATCGACCTATCATGTATTAAGAAACCGACCTCCACTTCCAGAGCTCCGCCGTCATGACCCTGCAGGAAGCCAGCGAGGCTTTACTTGGTGGATCTATTCGAGGACGCGAATCTGTGCGCTATCCACGCCAAGACAGTCACCATCATGCTTGAAGACATTCCGCTGGCCCACCGTATCCGTGTAAAGCGGCTTAAAAATTTAGTATATTGACTACCGTTTCTAACCAACCCTGAAGAAGGCCATCTTGTCCGAAACATGAAGGCATGGTTTTTTTTTTTACATTTATAGCCAAATTTAATGAACACTTTTTATTAGTGGTGGGCATAGATTAATTTTTAATCTAGATTGATCTCCAGTAATCTTGGAATTAATATAGATTAATCTAGGTCTGAAGCCCCCCCAAAATGATCCCAAGTCACCCTAAATATATAGTCATTATTCTACTATTTTTAAATTATATATCCAAACATTTCATACAAGATATCACTGAACGCAGATACGCACTTTACAAATAGAAAGACTATGAATTGAAATGTATAATAATAAGTCTAGTCTTGTTATTTAATTAAAATGATGTACTGGCTGTTGAAGCTGCTGTAGGTAGCAGGCGGGCATTAGGACCCAGGTGAGGCTACACGGTGCTGCTTGTTAGCGAGTAGCAACCGGAGCACGTTTAGTAATATTTCTCTGGAAGTGCCGTTTGTACTCAGTTCAACAGAACAATACTATGAGTGTCCATAACTGTTCACGCCTTAACTTGTTTCCTTAAGTGAAAGGAAAGGTTTGGTGAAAAGTTTTCAGCCCTCTATACACGCTAATTCCTTATTATTTTTTTAGATATTTTGATTTGGAAACCAGGACAAAACTACTAAGTTAGAAAAGCATTTATGCAGTGTATATTCTGTGGTTTGTCCCATATAGGTTATTATTGACAAATATGTCTGTGTGGTACTTTTTTATTTAATTTTAAAGTTCTTTTATAGCACTTGGTCATCTTAAGCTGTGTTTAAATGTTAAATTTGGAGGGAGGGAGAGAGACTTGTCTGTAATTGCCCTTGGGGTTATTTACCTTTACACAACTACTTGCAGTATGTATGTATGTAAGTATGTATTTAGTTGATGTAAAAATTGTGCTATTATACAGACTCATATCTTTTTGATTCCAGAAAAAAAACAGCAAACCATGAGAAGCTTCTTGATGGGAAATGCATCATGGACACCACAGCAAGCTTCTAACAGCTCAAGGAGCAACATGTTTATGCACTTTCTAAAGATTTTAGTTCCGTTTTTGAATAAAGGTTTGGAAATGAATGCTTTTCTTGTTTTTGGTATTTTAAAAAAAAATCCGATTCATTGATTAATCGGAAAAAATAATAGATAGATGAATCGATTATTAAAATAATCGTTCGTTGCAGCCCTACTGCCCACCACTACTTTATATATTTATAATCCTCTTGGGTGCCTCAGGATTACTTCTTACTTTCAAAAGAACTTAAACATTTAGTTGTAACAATTTATTTGTATAAACTCTTCTTAATTTAATGTATCTATGCATTTTGTTTTATGAGAGAAGACATTTCATTGTATAATATTTCAGCTTTCTTGCTTTGTGAGTGGGGCCAAGTAAAATATTTTATTTCAAATTTTATTTTATATTGTGTATTGTTTGAATGCTAAATAAAAATGTTCATAGCTTATTGTAACCATTAAAAAAAATGTGGAGAATATTTGCAGGTCCCATGTTGTTGTGGAGATTTCTGCGTGAAACGATGAGTTTGGTTCTCAAACTGGGGGATTACTGTACACTACAAAAATAGGCATTTTAACCAAAACACAACAACGCGTTTTTTCAGCATGCAGGTGCTCTTGGAACGTAACCCCTGCGAATAGCAGGGGATTACTGTACACTTATATGCACAAATCATAAACAAATAAGATTTTGACCAGCAATATACAGCCATGACTGGTTTATAGAAACTGTATAATCTACACATAACATCATGTGACTGCTAAGCAATTTCCTCTGGGATCACTAAAGTTTTCTGATTATGATCAGCTTACTATGAGATTATGTATTATCTTTCACTAGCGTTATTTTCATTCATTGTCTCTTGATCCATCAAATTTGTTGAATGATAACAAAAAACATTCAACTTTTAGTTTAAAATGTGGTTCCGCATTTTATGGCATGAAAAATGTCTTCAGGCTTTACAAATTGGCCATTCTTAATTGTTAATTTAGCTCATTATCCTAAATCACCCTCTCTTTTGTATGGGTGATGGAATATTACAGTGCTTTGTTAAGTGGAGACGTGAAGGGGGTTCTGTGCTTTCTAAATCTCGCCCTCGATCGGTTTCTTTTTAATTACAACACCATTTTGGATGATTGACAGCTGAGATGGACCAGGCTAATTAAGGTTGGAATTAAATGAGCCATGCTGCCAGAGGTGTGTGTGTGTGTGTGAGTGTGTGTGTGTGTGTGTGTGTGTGTGTGTGTGTGTACCAGCTTCACTGAATAAAACAAACACAGTGAACTTGTTCCAACAGAGGGAGCTGAGAAGTATAATGCAAAGAAGTTCACCCCAGAGAAAAGCTAAACTGTACTTTCTGACCAAAATGAATGGCCTTTGTGGCCTTGTCCTGTGTGTGTGTGTGTGTGTGTGTGTGTGTGTGTGTGTGTGTGTGTGTGTGCGTGCGCGCGCGCGCGAGTGTGTGTGCGAGCATTCCAGCTGGTTTTATTCATGCAGAAGACGAGGACAAAGGTTACAGTATTAACTCCTGTTAAAGGGGGTCAGATTGCTTGTGGTTGCGGCAAAGGAAGTACCAGATAAAGGTGTGTGTGTGTGTGTGTGCGCCTGCACAAAAGTGTATGCTAGATAGGATTTGTGGCAGTTTGTATGTGCGAGTGTTTGAGAAAGCATGTGTATTAGGGCTGTAAAGATACACCAAACCCACGATTCTGTTCATATCATGATTTTTGAACAACAATCTTATTTTGGGGGGCAATTTGTTTGGAGACACCTTATCTTTACCACAAAATCATAAATCAATAAACGCTTAAAAACCTCTTTCTTTCCATTCATACTGCAGAATAGGTTTCGGAGAACCTCACTGAGGAGTTGAGTTGGAGGAGTCAACACGCTTCACCCGGTTCACCATTTAAACAAAAAAAACGCTCCACCCAGAGCCCACAAAACTCCCTCAAAACACAATAAAGCAATCACACAGAAACCAAAGTGGTTGTACCACAACCAGCCAGCTTATAGACACTTAAGCCCAGTGTCATAACTTCCATGTACAGCGAATAAGTTCAGCAAACTCCATGCTTTTATGTTTTTACACTTGTGGGAGGACTCTTTGAAACCTTAAGACCCGCTATTGGTTAAAGAAAAGAAATTGATGTGAAAATCCTCCCATTACAGCGGAAAACATATGTTCCTTTATATGGGTCCAACACTATGGCGGAGGGGGAACAGGAAAGACGTGGTATCGTTGGATCTGGGCAGGAGGGATAACTCTGGAAGATTGGAAGGGGTGTGTCACGATTCTTTCTTATCACACCGTGACACAGGTTCGTGGATCTGAGTGTTGCGATTTCTGTTTCATATTGCATATCGTTACAGCCCTAATGTGTATGAGTGTGTATGAAAGGTCTAAATGGAGAATTTTGGAGGAGGGAGGTTGAGGTCAATGTGAGAACAGTCTTGTTCTGTTCATGTGGAACTGCTCAACAAAACTTTTCACAATATTTTTGATGATGACAGTGATTAGTTGACCATTTTGAATGATTAGTTAAAATCAGTTTTGGTTCAAATCAGTTTTGAGACTTGTACTGATAGCATATTTAATATAGTGCCTCCATGTTCATTGTCAGTTTAGGTTTAAACAGAATCTGCCAAAACATCCAAAACACAGCCATTGAGACATGTCCGTAAACGACCAACTTATGACGATGCAATCTGTCAGTTGTGCATCATCTGCTATGCATAAGTAGACACGGATCAAAGAGGCTTGCGTGGGTGTGTGTTGCATGTTTTAAGCTCCTACTCCACTCATGCAATGCCGAAGGTTGATTAAAGGCTGTTATGCTAATGTATTCTCGTCTCTCCTCGTTAAAACACAAGGCCAATAAATTACAGCTTTGCAAAGTGAGCTGTCTGCATTAACCTCACGCACGCTAGCACACATGCACTCTCCCCGTAGGGAACAGCAGGCATGCTGACTGAATGTGACTCTTCGTTGTGCTAAGCTGATAATTCTCTTGCTGCTCCAGCACATCCAGCGGGATGGGAAGTTCAGGGTCTTTTTTAAAAACATTATAGCAATATAGTATTGGATGATTGAACTGTCTTCACACTCACACTCGGCCATAGATCTGTATATTACAGACCTAAGTACAATAGACAGGATTAATCTTCCATGAGCAGGAGGGGTAATGTAATTTTACCACAGGATGCTGGTAATACAGTAACCCCCACTTATACGCGGATCAGCGATTACAGTCTCACGCAGATTTTTTCTAAAAACCAAACTAATAACAGCTACACGTGCACGTAAAAGGTAGATATCCAGTCCTCGTCTGCCACACCCCCTCGTGCTGGGTTGCTAAACACCCACCCTAACATAAGCCCTGTGTTTTTTGTTTTGTTCTTTTTAAAACCCTGTATTGTTTTTACTGTAAATTAAATTAATTACTGTATTTAACTGCTTATGCCAAAGAAAATGACAGTGCATACCAAAGAAAAAGCATGTGCTTGAATTACAGTACTGTGACGAGCCAGAACGGTAGGACTGGCTCCCATGAGCCTTTGCAGTAGGAGGGAGAGGCCGTATGGCCTTTGTTCATGTATTTTTGTGAGGGAATAATTATTGAACATAGTAGTAGAGACTATTTCTGTGTGTGTTATGTTGTGTAATTGAGCCCTTCTCGCCAGTCACCCTTCCCCAAAGTGTTAGCTGCTGGAGTAGGGTGGCGGGCGACCCTACTCCAGCAGTCAATACAGCGGAAATGTTAGTATTCACACACTGGCACTGCTGACGGTCAGTGTAAATTTGTGGGAAAAATTTTATGGGTTTTTGTGTTTTGTTTTTTTTTTAACCACAAGGCGTTTTTTCTGTATTGTGGACAGATTCGCATTGGGGGTGACATACACACTGGACTACAAAGCATCAGGCCATTGCTGTTTGAAGTGAATGCAGAGTGTCTAACATTGTAACATCACTGTCAGAAAATCAACCTGTTTCCCGTCATTTTATATATTTTATTGTCCAAAGTCCTACACCTGCAGTAGCACAGTATAGACTTAAGGCATATGAACACAAATAAATGCTTCAGGTTTTACACAGGGCAGATATCACACTGGATTAATATGACCTAAGGTACACTTCGTTTGAAGCAGGTCTTTACTGACAAAAGAGCTTGCAGTCTGTCAAAATGACTAGACAGGTCAGATTTAGTCAAAGAATTCATAAATAATTACTTTTCTCTACTACTCAGTAGCGAGACTGTTAATTTGACAATGTTCAATCGGGTCAGATTCGCTTTTTAAAGACTTTTGATACTGATTGACAGGTCTTGAAAACCCATGCTCATATCTACATGTTTATGTAATGTATGTATTCTGACTAAACCGGCACCAGAAAATACTTTTTATGTATTTTAAATTAAGACATATGTCTGCTTTGCTCAGAGGAAAGTGACGAAAAAAACTTGAAAAGAAATGAATAGAAAGACAACTTTTAACAAGCATCCAGACAACCATAGTCATGGGCTTATTCCAGGCCATTTCATAAAGCTAATAAAAAAATTGTAGTAATAGTTTTAAAGGCATTCTTATAATGTGACTACACCTGGGTCTTAGTCTGTTCTAACTTTCATCAGAGAAAATAAATATCTTGTATGCCCAAAGTAAGGGTTGTAATGTCTCGTCACCATTAAGTGGTGAATTTAGATTATATTACTTCAGTCAGTAATCTGTCCACCCTTTTTTTCTTTTCTTCTGTTTACAATTATATTTTATTTGTCCAACAATAATAATTTAAACTTGTAGTGGCCTGATGAATTAATCCATTTTTATCAGTTACTGGAGATATTCAGGGAAAAATGTACCCCTGTGTTGGTATGAAACATTTTCCTAGCCAGAGTGGAAGTATAGCCTGTAGAAGGTTTTGGGTGGAACACTATTATCTTTCAAACTCTGCGCCTCACGAGTGTACCCTAAATAAGCAGGGCTACATGTAGCTTTCATAACAATTATTTATATGATAAACCACATCACAAAAGGACACAGAACAAGTTCTTTTCCACCTTAATGCCCATCATTTCAGGTTTACTAATGTAAACCAGTCGTTTGGACTTCAGTTATGAAAAAGCAGACAAAAAATAGTAATAGGTGAGCCGCTTTCAGTCAGTGTCTGGAGTTACTGGAAACAGGACAACTGGTGCTCAGGCAGGTTCTGAAGCAAACAACTTAAGTGAAAGAGTGAGCATACAATGTAAAATGAAAGCTGGTAGGATAGAAGGGAATAGTACAGAAAAAACAGAAGAAAGAGAGGCAGGCACAGCTCAACACAGAGTGAACAAGGCGTTCTTTGTGTGTGTGTACTGAGGAGATTGTGCTCTCTGATGGGGGTGAAAGACAACACTGCCTCTCCACTCAACTATTACAAGCTCCCACCCACTCCTTTCAACTTGTACACTATTTTCTAAATAAGGTCTTGTTTAAGAACAAGAGAGGAGCCTGGTGCTCCATGTGCAACTCAACAGGATTTTAGAGTGAAAGGGAAAGCCAGGAAAGAAATAAACCTTAATGGACAAGGAAAGGAACAATAATCCAATGCAGTATTCTCAATTAAACTAGATGTAAGAAACCCCCATTTAAATAGAACCTTTGTTAATTTCTCAGGATCTTTCCCTTAGTCATTATTTGAGGGATGTTATTGCATTTGCAACTCTTATAGGAAGAAGACTGGTGTTGTTAAAGTAGATGGAAAACACCCCTCCAACTTTCAAACATTGGGTTAGAGATATGATGCATTATTTATATTGGAGAAAATTCGGTACAGTATAAGAGAGTGTTCTTTAGTACCTGGCAGCCTTTTTTGGATATTGTTAATAGGATGGAACCCTGTAGTATATGACAGTGTTTTTATATTTATTTTTGTTTATCTATTTATCTTCTTTTATTCTTATTTTTACCTTCTCCTTTTTCTATTGTAATTGTTTTTTTTTTTTTATTTTGCTTTGTTTCAAAAATGTTACCGTTATACAAACATGATGCTTTGATATTTTACTTGGTACTATTTTAACTGTGCGAAAGCCTGGGAGGGATGGGTGGGTATTATTGTAAACTATAATTCCTTGGTGGAAAAAAAAATAGAACCTTAATTATGAACTGGAAATGATTAGCTGGCAGTTTGCATCATGATACTGAGTTCACACTCCCTTACAATGTGAAAACATCTCTGAAAGAGGATATTTTCGCTTTTACATTTTCATTAAGTCTTCTAAACTTTTCAACTTTATTTCCATAATGGGAGGAAAAAAAGATATGAGGTATGAGAAGGAAGGGCAGCAGACATTTCCTTTATTAATGTCATTAAATTGTCAGCAGCATAAGAAAATAAACAAGCCTGAATGTACAGCTATAAGTCAAATAGACCACATCAGAGGGACTTACTGTTGAAGAAAGAAGAAAGAAAAATAAACAGAAGTAGTGATGGGATCACTGGAAGGAAGAGCATAATGGTCTAAAGAAACATGCACAAAAGGGATGATGAACTTTCAATCCAGTAAGTGTTTATTTTTCCTTCATACCCTCTATCAATTCATCACTCTCTCTCTCTACTCTCTTATTCTCTATCACTTCCTGCTTTCCCTCAGGGCAAAGAGAGGGATCACTGCGGTGATGACGCATCCATTCCGCTCTGGGTGTTTCGTAATTGCTTTTTTTATTAAATACAGGGTACATGAACCTGAATGTTCAGGTGAGGAACATTCAGGTTCATGTACCCTGTATTTAATAAATTACACTGGGGTTCAATTAGACGGTGTGAAGATGTCTGTGGGCCGATGCACAAAGAACTTGATTGTATCTCAACTGCTGTCTGTGACTGACTTTTCCACACAAAGACACACAAACAAATACACAAAGCGTGCTGAAAGATCATCACTCAGACTGTATGCCTAAAACATCTTAATTTCTGAAGAAGCATAAGTCAAAACCCCTCTATCCTGACTGAGAGTCTGCTCATAAATCAGTACCACATGATGACAATCCATTGCCAATTCCCCTTGCAATCTGTTCAGCTGAAAGTGGCGTTCTGGTGGATAGCTGGTGCGTGCATAACGTAAAATCCTGACATGACAGACAAAAATTTAAAAATATATTTTTTATTTTACTTAGATTACTTCGTCAGTCAAAAACCTAGAAGAGCTGTTTTCACACAGTTGTGCACAACAGCTTTGCTTTTTTTATTTTCTTTATTTTCTTTGTTTTAATTGATTTGTAATGGCTAAAGCGGCAAAAGCTAAAAGAAATCGGGGGGAAATACGAGCACACAATTACTTTCATGTTTGCATCCATTAATGCCTTTTTTAACTACTAAATTATGGTAAATAAGGATACAATTAGACTTGAAGTGTCTATGTGCAGTGGAATGGTATTTTAACAGTAAGAAAGTATCTGAGGAATGTATCATAATCAGACTAATATAAATGAACCAATAAACTTGAATTCTGCTTTTTAAGATTCTTTACATTATGTGTCAGTTGGTATCTAACTAATCAGGGTGCCAGTACCTGATTCCACCTATCAAAAATATACGGCATATGATATACCAGGTATTTGTGTGACATCAGCAGAATACTGAATACAATCTAAAACTGACATCAGCAGAATCCAACCAAACCTAAAAGCCCAGACACACTACTTGAGGAAAAAGACAACAAAAACTAGCCTCAGCTAAGGAGGACTGACAGTCAGTTTCCATCAGCTCAGTGTTGCATCCTGTCTCCTGTATTCATTTGCACACAAGCACACTGCAATCGTCATGGCTGCCAAGCATTTTTAGTGTCTGTGTGAAAGGTAACAGCTATCTACAGCATTAGCCAGATGAAGACTACAAAGATATAAAACTGCAAAATACAATGTAAAGAAGATAGATGTTCAAACATGTTCAAGCAAAACCCAGTTTGTGAAAGTAAAAGTAGATGACTGTTAGCTTAGTGCTGCGTGGGTAAAAAGTAAATGTTTGAACATAAAACAGGAAAATAAAACAAGCAGTTGGCGCATGTTCAAAGTTGAATGAAAATAGTTCAAATGTCCACATGTTAGAGCAGCTTTAGAGCTCATGTTTCTGTGTATTTTCTAGGGCAGCACAATATGGACAAAACATATTGTGTTTGTAATGTCTTTCAATACATTGAGGGACCCATATCCTAACTTTTCTGAAACGAAAGAGGCTTAAAGTATGTATTGCTAAAATTTCAAAACGTTCATTCAACCCTCACATTCATCCAGTTCATTTAGGGGGAAAAAGCTGGAGTTTTTTTTAAATGCCACAAAATCAATGCTTTTACATATATTTCCTGTATATGCAATATAGTCCCACTCATTCATCCTGAAGTTATAAAGAATGTTTAATCCATGTTTCTCCTTCTGATTGAGCTGTAATACCGGGCAGCCGATCAAAATTTACATTTATTAGTTCTATAGACACAGTAACAAAACCGCCAGCATTATTCTAACAGATTAAGAGTGGCTGGGCAAAGGTCATGTAAGAATAAATTATGATAAATATACAGTGAGGAACATAAGTATTAGAACACCCTGCAATTTTGCAAGTTCTCCCACTCAGAAATGATGGAGGGGTCTGAAATTCACATTGTAGGTGCATTCCCACTGTGACAGAATGTAAGAAATCAGGAAATCACAGTGTATGATTTGTAAAGAATGTATTTGTATTACACTGCTGCACAAATAAATTTGTAACAAATCATATGATGTGATTTCCTGATTTTTTTTTTTTTTTACATTCTGTCTCTCACAGTGGGAATGCACCTACAGTGTGAATTTCAGACCCCTCCATCATTTCTAAGTGAGAGAACTTGCAAAATCACAGGGTGTTCTAATACTTCTGTTCCTCACTGTAAGTATGAAAACAAAGATGGGTCAAATTCATTTATGCATTACATCTGGATTACTTTACATATTTTGCATATTTGCATATTGCAGCCATCTTTGAGATCAGTATTGCAGAGACCAACATCATGGTAACAATTAACAGACTATTAAAAAACAATTTAAAAACTTCAAAAACAATTATTTATACAAAAACAAAACATTTGAAAAGAAAAAGTAGTTAGAATTCTTATCTCCAGCGATATGCACCTGAGTTAAAAATCTGCCTACTCTGTGTGTGTGTGTGTGTGTGTGTGTGTGTGTGTGTGTCCGCTCTTAAATGAAAGAGAATGAACTGCAAACAGCATTTATCTCCTCATATGCTGACATGGAGCTATTGCTCATTTGTGACTGCCGACACTCGGCCTGATGCCTGAAGCCATATGACAGTTGGCTTAATGTGACAACACATTCACTTCATATTATAACGAGTTAGCTGTGTGTTAGCAGAGTGTTTGAGGAGTCTAATCATGATAGCCTACTTTAGGATGCTCATTTTATATGATGTGCATCAAATAAAAGAAGGTTTACTTTAAAGCACAGAACTTTATGAAGAATAAATCTCAATACTGGAAATGGAACAGGAAAAGTGGTTCTACTGATGTTAGTCTAATGCAAAGTAATGTGCAGAGAAGGCAAACCACTACAGTAGTATTAGCATTACTGGGTGTTACTACATCTGTGAAATATGGTTAGTACTGAAACAGATGAGTCATAGACGTCAAATTTGCTAAACAGGTTTTAAAGGCATACAAATACCAGGTGCCCGTGACCTGGGTGACCCCTCTCCTTAAGAGAAGCAAAATGGGGGAAGTATTTCGGAGAGCAAGCCCTGAAGCAGCCTGTAAACCAACTGCAAATGGTCGCCATTTTCTACATCCTCTGCACTCAGGTGGAGCAGACATATTACAATAGTACATCAAGCACTGGCCAGACAATATGAAACAATTTCTGGATGCAAAATGACCCTAATTACAGTTCTGGATGTTTATTGTTTTCAAATCCACTACATCTAACAAAGTGTATGACCTAGTTAACAAGTAAGTGGTTTTATGGAGTAAATCCTGCAGATTTGGAACTGTAGTGAGATTTGTTCCAGTTTCTGCTGTGGGTGAGAGAGTGTGGTCCTTGTAGAATGGATTACTTAAGCTCACTGAACCCATGACCGGTCTCTGAAACAGACCAAAGCTCAGCTTTTCACTGTGTCCTCCTGGTCCTATGATGGGAATGTCATACAAAAAAAGGTGCACATACACACAGCCACAATCAAACTCATCCACAGTTATTAAACAGTCAGGCCAAAGGAAGTTGAAAAGTGCTGTATGGAAGATTTACAGACCACTGTTTGTACATGTGAAGCTTTTGCCTTTAAAGGGATCATGTTCTACATTCTTCTGTTTTTATTCATTTCCCCAAGCTACCTCATTTCAGTCTACCAATTCATTTAATCAAACAAGTCACAAGAACACCACCAACTGAATAAGAAATGTTACAACTTTCATCCCAAATACACAAATGATTTACATTTACATTTACATTTAAGGCATTTATCAGACGCTTTTATCCAAAGCGACTTTCATTCTCTAACTGCAGGGGACAGTCTCCCTGGAGCAACTTGGGGTTAAGGGTCTTGCTCAGGGACCCAATGGTGGTGCTGAAGGTAGGATTCGAACCTATGACCTCTTGATCCGGAGGCAAGTATCCTACCCACTGAGCTACCTCCACCCCAAATGATGCAAAACAAGTTACAGACATACAGTATCTTCATACAAAACACGAGGTATCATCGAAAATATACTCTCAGGTAAAGGTTTCTTACACTTATAAGCAGCTAACTCATTTACCTCTTATGACAACTAGTCTGATGCTGAGACACTCTAGGTGCACCCTTCCTTCCAGGGAAGAGCGATCTTAATGCTTCAGCAGACCAATACATTTTGGACAATGGCATGATTCCAACTTTGTGGACACAGTTTGGGGAAGAACCTTTTCTAATCCAGCATGACTGTGTCCCAGTGCACAAAGCAAGCTCCATCAAGACATGGATGAATGACTTCAGTGTGGAAGAACTTGACTGGCCCACACAGAGCCCTGACTACAACCCCAACCAACACCTTTGGGATGAACTACAGCAGAGACTGCGACCCATCCCTTCTCGCCCAGCATCGGTGCCTGACTCCATCAATGCTCCACAGAATAAAAGGGCTGCAAATTCCCACAGAAACATTCCAAGATCTTGTGAAAAGACTTCCAAGAAAAGCGGTTATAGCATATAAAGAACATTGTAAAAAAATCTAATATTAATCAAAAACAGACAAACTCTATAACATCCATGCGTTTTTAATGATTTAGTCAGGCATCATATTGCAAGCAAAACATAACAAAATAAATCAACATTAATGTGATTTGTTTTTTAACTAATAACTTTTAACTCATTTAAATGCTTTAGTCATGTTCATCTGAATAACCCTGTAGGCTTTTGGTGTTTTGAGCAAAGTGATTGATGGCCCAGTGTGCAACAGTACATAATAGCTTGTGTAGATTGTGTGTGAAAACGGTGAAGGGCGTATTTTATCTTGTTTTGCCAACAGCAGGTAGAACATGTATTGCTTTTGTGCATTCCCATTTTACTGCAGAATGACAAAGACTCAGAAGTCTCACACACATAACGGATGCAAAAAGGATACACTCAGACACGCACACTCAGACACGCACAGAGGATGACACCGTAATTTCATCATCTTGAGGAGTTACAGCTCCTTGCTCTCAACCTCCCCGCACTCTGCCTGTGTGCTTTTACTTATCTCTCAAATTCATTGGCTCTCTCTTGTTCTCCTCACAAACACCTCATATCACCCAAGCCATGTGACCATGTGTGCCTTTTGACACATTCACTCTCCATATCGACAGTGTCTCATGTCAGAAAGAAAGAGATGTGACCAGCAGATAGGAAAAATAAGTAACTATGTAAATAAATAAATAAGTAAATAAATGAATTATGAAGGCTGTGTGAGATTTCATTAACTATATTATGCAATGATTAAGTCAAGTGACAAGACTGTTAGAGCTGCATTCAACTGTCGGTGGTTCAACAAATGGGTCTCTCTTTAAGTTAAACTATACATATATACACCTGATGTAAACACCCACACAAAGACATTATATACATAGCTTATCCATCAGTACCAGATGGGCTAGCCTTTGCGTCCCATGTGTATCAATGAACTGTGGACACTTATGACCTGACAAGGTGACAAATCGCCGCTGCAGGTGTTTTGACTAACGAAGGTTTTCATGTAATTCAACAAAAGTTTCATTTTTAAACATAAAAGATCAGTGCATGTATGAAAGGGGATAAACTGCTGTTGCCAGAATACGGAGATATATTTCAGTGTGTTGGTTTTGTGATATTACAAAAACTATTATTCCAAAATTGGGACATTTTTCCCCCAATAAGGACTCTATGGATGGGGTAGAGTGGGCATACCATTTGAAACAATATTAGCAGGCTGATAGTTTGTCCATATTGCGGACCCTCGCTGCACTTCATACAGAGCTTATAGCATACATTTTAGATAACAACATGTAGCAAATAACTGATTATTGGTACCTGTACCAGTCCAGAAATTCTATATAGAAATGAAAGAACTGAGTTAAAACAATTCTCTATCAAAACAGGATGGATTTCAAACAATTTAGAGAATTTGAATCTCAGGAATGTAGAGCTCTACCCCTGTGCATGCTCAGAGTGTGTAGGAGTGTAAGGTCGAGTGGTATTCCAAGGACAGTTAAGTGTTTTTAAGAGTTGTTTCTGACATCATATATATCAGTTGTAGAGGTGATAGCATGACACTATCGCCAGTTACACCTCGCGAGATAAATGGAAAGGGTACGACTGCACTGTATTAAGGAGAAGATGAATGGGGCCATGTTTTGTAAGATTTTGAGCAGCAACCTCCTTCCCTCAGTCAGAGCACTGAAGAGGGTCCTTCCAACATGACAATGACCCGAAGCACACAGTCAGGAAAACCAAAGAGTGGCTCCTTGGCATAAGAAGCATAGCAAGGTTCTGGAGTGGCCTAGCCAGTCTCCAGACCTAAATCCAATCGAAATTCTTTAAAAGAGCCGAAAATCTGTGTTGCTCAGCACCAGCCCTGGAGCCTGACAGATCTAGAGGAGATCTGTGTGAAGGAGTCGCCAAAATCCCTGTTGCAGTGCAAACCTGGCCAAGAACTACAGGAAACATTTGACCTCTGTAATTGCAAACAAAGGCTTCTGTACCAAATATTAACGCTGATTTTCTCAGGTGCTCAAATACTTACGTACAGCAGCGCAATACAAATACATTCTTTACAAATCATACAATGTGATTTCCTGATTTTTTTTACATTCTGTCTCTCACAGTGGGAATGCACCTACAGTGTGAATTTCAGACCCCTCCATGATTTCACAGTGAATCACAGGGTGTTCAAATACTTATGTTCCTCACTGTATTTAGTGCCTTGTTGATGGTTGAAGTTTAAGGTTAAAGACTGAACGCTTCACCACGTAAGCTCAGCCTAAACTAGGATCATTACAATTTTATGTTTGTCACCGTTTGACAGAGAAAAAGTTGGAAGACTCAAATCTGTCGAATTAGAATGTAAATGTAGCATCTAATAAGACATCATCATCATCCAAGAAGAGCCATTAAACCCTCACCTGTCAAGATCAACTCAATCTATAATGATGCAGGAATACAGCTGGAATAATAAATAACTACTGTTCCAGGAAAGTAACATATGACCACCAATGGCAGACAGACAGACATACAACAAACAAATGTGGTGCATTCTTTTCAGGGTTGGCATCATCAGGAGACAAAAATTGGAATTCGCAGCTGTAAGTCCAAGAGCGCACTCTCTCTGGGTGAGTAGGATGGCCCTGCATCTCCTCCCATCACTCAACCTGAAGCTAACAAGCATGAGCATCTGTTAGCTGACAGAACTAGTGTTCTAATGCAAACATGTTGAGTGGTCTAATTCATATTATTTCATTCCACTTTGGTTTTTAGTGGTTGCAAACCGACCACTTCTCTCAGTTTTCAGAGTTTGCGGGTGACACAATACTGTACACTGCTCAACCAATCAGACAGCTGTATTTAGAGGCTTTATAAGGACTGCGTTGGCATATGAAATAACAATGCACAGCCAGTGGCGCACTAACTTAGATGCTTTTTCAAATAGTGCTAATTAAGACAACTACAGATATATCACAGTAAATAAGTGTGCACAAAATACTATACAGCTGTTCAAAAACAAAAGCAAATATCTTCATGCTCACTGAAAAGATGAAATGAAATTTGGGTCTCACTTCCTTCTTTTGCTCATTCAAGAGATCAGAAATAGAACTGGATATAACTTTGGATTTACACACTCATGTGCAGATGAGCAAAAAACGCCAAAACAGCACAATCAGCACAACCTGCCTCTAAAGAATTTCCTTTGAAATATCTATAAAGAAAGAAGTAGAACACAACCGACTGCTTTAATTCACATTTATAGCTTTGCTCAGGTCAGATGTGTGTGTGCTAATAGCCAATGCAAGCTCATGTGAGACGGCATACTTGAGTAAAAGTACAGATAGCCTACTGTAAAAATGACTAGCTACAAGTCACCAATTCCAATAAGACTTGAGTAAAAGTCTTAAAGTATCTGATTTTTAAAGAACTTAAGTATTTTACTCATACTGAATGTAGGCTCAAAGAACACCAATAAATGTGAAAAACAAGAAACTGTTTGAGGTTTTATTTCCTAATATAGAAATGAAATTGAGCACCTCAATATTTCAAAATAGCACATTTAGGCAAATAGCATCTAGTACCTTCAGCACCCTGCAGATGGCGATATCGCCTCTTCCGCCCAAGAAATTAGCCGCGGCAGATAAAGATGCCCACTTGTCGCGAAAAATCACGATGTAATGAGTAACGGTAAGTGTCCGTTCAGATGTAGTGGAGTAAAGAGTACATATATTCAATCAGAAATGTAGTTGAGTAGAGAGTAAAAGTTGCTTATATTTTTGATGGTACAAGAACAAAGTAGCCAAAAAAATACAGTAACAGTAAGTCCATTTACTCAAATACTTTACACCACTGACAGTATAACATCTACAATGAATTAACACTCAAAGAAAAATGAACTTCCCTGATTGATATTTGACCATTAGAACATAAAAAAGAACATAAAATACGACACTGTACAAGACTGGCTGTGCCTGTACATGGAAAAAATATTTATCTCCAAACTGAATCGCTAATAAGATGTTCCAAAAAAGAACAAAAAAAATATCACAGAACAGTAGAGTGAGGCAGCAGATATAATATCACTACAAACACTCTACAGTCCAGTCATCACGGGCACTCTGCTTCTATTTTAATAGAAATATCTGTCAAACTGACCATCTGAGTGGCTTGACTCTTGGCAGTCCACTCAGCTGCACAAGCCTGATTACAGTGCGTCTGAACGGAAAGAAAGAGAGCGAGGGGGAGAGGAAGAGGGAGAGGGGGATGGAGATGGAGACAGAGAGACAGTGAGACAGAGAGCAAGAAAGAAAGAAAGAAAGAAAGAAAGAAAGAAAGAAACAAACAAACAAACAAACAAACAAACAAAGAAAAAGAAAACGAAAGGGAGGGTGAAAATTGACGGCCTAGACATAAAGAAAGAAAGGAAGAAAGAGGGGAGTAAAAGAAAGACAGAGACTAAAAGGAAAGAAAAAGAAAAAGGCTTGAGTGGTAATGAGTGGAGTTACCATAGAGACGAAAGATGACCTCTAGTTCAGTTTCAGGCTGGTCAGAGGTGGCTGGCAGCCCTCAGTGTTCTTTCAATCTGCACAGCAATCATCATTAACACTGCTCTACCACTATAATCAGCACACACACGAACACATGCAGAGCCTGCCACTGCAGCTACAGTGCAGCTGTCCAGAAGAAAAGCTAGGAGTATTTTTGTCAGAAACTGCACACACAAACACACAGCACCCAAAGAACAAAGTGTTCTAAAAAAGGTAAAACACATCTTTCTTAATACCCTTCATTTTTCTATAAGAAACTTCAGGGTTTATTTTTAAAACTTCCTGTCTGTTAATGTTATCGGGTCTTCTGCTTTTATAAACTGCTGGAATGAACAATAAACAGCCATGATAGCTGGAGCACTGTGTAGGCGCACGCGCACACGCGCACACACGCACACACGCACACACACACACACACACACACACACACACACACACACACACACACACACACACACAC
>JBBPDC010125483.1:0-25513 GCA_037974485.1 Hemigrammopetersius urotaenia
ACGGGCCTTGGGGTCTTGGATCTTTTCAGTGCATGGATGGCCCTCCACCGGGGGGGCCCTGCGCTGTGTGAGTGGTCACAGAGGGTCTAGGGTTTCCCTACCCATTCCCCACACATGTACCACATAGTGGGTGTAAATAGGTCAAATTGAAGAATTTGTTTAAATTTAGACTATATGGTTTCCCATTGGCAACAATTGTTCCCGAGTATAAAACCTACATTCTCACTATCATAACCACCAAGAAATGAAAAAATTCAAACATATTGTGTGTTAGGGAAGTCTAAGGAGTAAAATACATGCACTTATTTTGCAGGGAAAAATTTAAAGGGTTAAATTTAATAAACAAAGAGAATCATGAAAATATTGTTTCACAATGTAGGTCTGTATGATGTACGATGCCTATAAAATTGTGTTAAGAAGACAATATCAATGTTTGTATTCTCATCCAACATCAGTTCCTTACATCAAAATTGCTCTACAGAATGGGCACAAATTCCCACAGAAACTCCACAATCTTGTGAAAAGCCTTTCATGAAGAGTGAAAGCTATTACAGCCGCAAAGGGGGACCAGCTCCGTATTAAAGTCTATGTATTTGAATGCAATATCATTAAAGTCCCTGTTGGTGGAATGGTCAGCGGTTAGGCATCCCAATATATTTGTCCATATAGTGTATGTATAACTGGACTTCTGCACTTTTAAGGGCCTCAGCAGTTTAAATACTCTATATACTGTAAACTATACACAGTATTTATATAAAATACATGACATATATACAGCATAGGGTTATTAAAAGTGCAGTAGTTAAAAGAATCACGCTCCAGTTCCACTTCAGCGTCCGTTAATCTCTGCTGTATTGTCTAATCTAGCGCGTAATCTGAATCATGACTGTAGTCATTGAGGAAGTTCCAAGATCCTCATCCACTTTGCATTTGTCTCAAAAGACGAGCCACTGAATCCCACCAGCTGCTGCACGTCACAACAACTCTAGACTGCTTTGTCTTTAGTTGAAAGCTAACAGTGCCCTTGTCTCTCTTTTAGCTGGTGATCTATGGGTCACTGCAAAACTGTAACAAAAAGCCTAGGGACACCATCTGAAAGTGGCTGACAGCAAACTGCTCAAAAGAGCAATAAACATTTTATTGTTCGGCTTCTCTGTTGGAGTAAGTCAGATGGGGCCTGTTAGGACGAGGAGAGAGCAACTCAATAAAAAAGCAATTACCGGGTTAACACCAAAATCAAGCGAAAAAGTGGGGCGCATTGTAAATTGTGTTAAAAGTAAGGGGAAAGTAGGCCATGAACTGTGCTACAGTTTGTAAAGAGAGACTACGGAGGGGAGGGTACTCTGGAAACCTCAAATAATTAAGACGACCAAGATAAACTTGTTCAACCAATTAGAGGCCCACCGTAACGATGGCAGCCCAGAGCCTGGGGCAATAACAACCAGACCTTTTCGTCATAAAGTTTGGATGATAGATGGAAAAAAGTGACTTATTCCCTTTGTGCAACCATAATTATAGCATCTCTCTTGAGGATGTAACTGAACCATCGCTTTCAGCTCTAACGAGACCTGTTCCCATGTTTCACTTCATCTGTACACAAATGTTTAAATGAATACAATATTTGCTTATATAGTGATCAGAAACAGACATTATCTTGGTGCTAAATTCAATTCATGAGTTTCTCCTGATAGTCGCTATTTAAGCCAATTATCTAAACCTAGCAGAGGAGGTTTATTGGTCTAACCTCTTAAAGACACAGTTGTAAAGAACAGATTTAAAACGCCTTGAATTGCTCATTAGAGAATCGTAAACAAACATTTTGTAAAGGTTTCTCAAAAATCGAAACATTATGTGATGGGAGTTTTTAAATGTATCCTTAAGAACCGGTTCTTAGGACTCTTTGAAGACCAGAGCCTCCATTAAACCTTTAAATGGTTTGTCATATCCACAAATTTGTTTTATAAACATGGTTCTTTAGGGAACCAAAAGTAGGTCTTCTGCGGCATCACTCAAAGAACCCTTTGTGGCACCTTTAGAAGTGTATAAGTGCACTTTTTATGACTGCATGAACCAACATGATCTAATAAAGGAGAATGATGTCTGATGTAGAGGGGAATGTAGAAGAGAGAGGACTTTTATACCCAAATTTAGACCTCAGTTTGTAAACCTAAAAGGATTAGAAACAGAGTAAACAGAACAGTACCCAACCAAAGATGAATGTGATAAAATGTTTTTAATTCCTTCCATAAATTCCT
Organism: Hemigrammopetersius urotaenia; assembly: GCA_037974485.1. NCBI lineage: Eukaryota > Metazoa > Chordata > Actinopteri > Characiformes > Alestidae > Hemigrammopetersius > Hemigrammopetersius urotaenia. Next base: position 2,256 of record JBBPDC010125483.1, read on the forward strand.
TTAAATAAACTCTGAAAAGGCAGAAAGTAAGACACAATCAGTAAAATCAGGACAAATCTGATTGCATTAAAGTAGACTGCAGGCTTCCTCTAACTTATTCTGAACATGAATCTCGGCAGTGTCTTGTTTCTTCGGAATCTCTTTCCCCTGCAGAAAAGCCTGCGAGGCTAATAAAAAAGGGAAAAGAGAGAAAAAAAAATGGTTTTAAGAGTGTGTGCCGTCCCCACCCTCCAGAACACGCTGGCACAGGACAAAAATAGACAGGGATGGAGTCGCAACCAGCAGTCTACGCTTCCCACCACGTAGTCCTCTCTGTAATTTGCTGGATCGGTCATGGAACGGAGTGCAGGGTTGGGGTTAGCGGCAGGAGCTCTCTTTGTGTGTGTGTCCTTTTTTTTGTTCATTCCAGATTTCTCTGTCATTACGTTTCTCTAGTGAGACTGACAGGGAGGGAAATATGGTCGCCACATGGAGCTTTGGGGCATGCCTTGATCATCTTTGTGCCAGTTTAAGAATCTGTGATCCCATTCTCGCCAAAATAAACTGCCCTCCAGTATCTCTTGATAGCTACAAAATCATGACATCAGCAACTATGAGAGGAAGTTCCAGATGCAGATTGAGTCCAGTCCTGGACTAAATTAAATTAAAAAGGCGGGGGGCCCTCTCAGTGTTTGGAGGGAGATGAATTGTCCCTTTTGATAGTGCGAGACTGATACTTCACTTAAATGTAACATAATTATAACCATCTGAAGCCCTGAAATATCTTTTGCATGTTGAATAACCCTTTAAAGGGGCTCAGATATCTGTATTCTCAGACAATCTCACCTGTTTTGGTCTTTCTCCTTCTTTGTGTGCTTGCTGACACTGTAGTTACTAGTAGACCACACTTAACCAAATCCTACTATGTTTGAATGATGGTAATGTTACCAGGACAGAGATATATAATCAAAGTTTGCTCTTTTGTGCCATTGTGTCCTCCCTCTTTCCCTCCAATCCAAAGTTTCCCTCCTGTTTTCTTTAAACATTTTTCAAATTTGAAATCAAAGCTATCTGAAACTAGCATCATCAAGAATGATTGATTCACATGTATGTGAATTAACTTTGTTCTGATTGGCTGCTGTGAATTGGGCTGAAATCCAAAAGGAGTACAGGTGGAAACACTCCTTAAACCTGACAGATATCTGTAAAAAAAAAAAAAAAATGAAAACAATTCATCAACACAAACTGTGGGACTGTATGCACTAGGAGGTGAACATACATTTTGAAACTTTAACCATTTCTGAATACTACATAGAACTCTTTGTTGTTTCACAATGAGGGCTCTTTCACATATATTACAATGTAAATGAGCAAAAAAGAAAATACTGGCAAGATTTAAAACAAGTTCAGCTCCAGTCCCACTAAAGCAGTGGATGCTTATACTTAAGTTGAATTACTTCATTGTTGAAGCCTCTGGACTGCAGTGTGTTATCTGGGGTTTGGAGGCGTTGCTCCTTGATGGACTTGTGTCAAAGAAAATAACTGTGTGTGAGTGTGTGTGTGTGTGAGAGAGAGAGAGAGAGAGAGAGAGAGAAGCAGAGTTTAAGAAAGTGATAGGGTGTTCAAGCGTGTGCGTGTATGTGGGAGGGAGATCATGTATCCACAAAAATTACGCAAGCCATTGTTTCCAAAGCAGAGTAGCTTAATAGAGGAGCGAGGGAATCACATCATTAAGTCAGACATTCAGACTAAAAATATGACTGGGGTGAGAAAGGGAAACCATGCGTGTTTGTGTGTCTGCGTAGATCCAACCAGATCTTAAAGAGCCCCTACGTTCTTCTTGTGCTGTATTTATCTTTCTGAGGATGTTCATGTTTGTGTACCAAATAAAAAATGCATTTATAATAAATTTGCTTTTTGATATATAAATAAATAACAAAACACATAAAACCTCTGTTCTGACTAGCAGCCCAGCATTCAAAAAGCAGACATTATGATTCTATGGAACATAGACTCATAGCATGTCCCCAGGTTGACTTTGTTATGCATACTTGCTTGGTGCCTGCACTTGTTGATCATTTTATTATCTAGTCCTGCAAAACAGAAGCCCTTTGTCAAAACTGTATCATGAACAGTGAATTGAATACACACGGTGGGTGGGGATGGGGGGCGTAATCATTTGGAGAGACACATTTGCATCAAATCCCCTTAATTCGATCCTGCTCGTGTCTGTTGTGGCCAGCCAACCTTTTAACTAAAAGTTATTCTGAGGAACTGTGACATAATCGTTCTTCTTCATTATTCTGTCCATTTTGTGCAATACATCAGTAACACAGGCAGCTTTTTGTTTCATCTGACCATAAAACTATCCTCCAGAAAGTTTTTTTCTTTCTTCACCTGCTCATCCCCAAACATCAGTCACACTTGAAGGTGAAGATTTCCGAGCAGGAGCTTTATTTTTGGATGACAGTTTGACTGTATACTGTGTTCCAGCAGCTTCCAGTTCATGGCAGACCTGTTTCTTGGTGATTCTTGGAACATCTGGACCAATATCTTACAGTGATGGTTTGTTTATTTTCCCTGAATGTCTAAATCATTTCTGCAAAAAAAATAATCTTGGAACCTGCATGTGGAAATGACTCGTGACTTGTGTACGTCTTTCTCAGATATGCACTGAGCTCTTTGGTCTTTCTCCATTTCTCCATGGTTAATCCAACTAGAGGTGTCAAACAAGTTCTTTTTATGTTGGCACTTACTAAGAAGCTACCAGCTGTGTGTCCTCATCACTAAAATACTGAATCACTAAACTGAGTCCATATGAAACCAAGGTAAGCACCATTACATAAATACTGTAGTCAGATAGCCTTTAAAATCATAATCACGTGTGAACACACCACAGCACAGCACAGTGTGAACAGTGTGAACTCTATTCCCTATATTTAACCCATTCACCAAGTGAAGCAGCGGGCAGCCATGAACTCAGCGTCCGGGAAGCAGAGTGTGGGCACAGTACCTTGTTCAGGGGCACCTCAGGGATCCCACTGGCAGTCCTGGGCTTCGACCCCATAAGCTTCTGATTGCAGGGACAACTTATCAGCTGCCCTATTCTGACCCTGTATGTGTAATGTTCACCCTGTGTTGTTTCCAGGAATAAATAATAAATAAAAAAACCAAATGGGTGAATCAAATTTGTGAACGTTTGCGATAAAGATGTTCAGTGTCCAATCACTCTACAACAGAAAACAAGAGTAGCTGAAATTTTGCAGAAGCGTAATATTGTAATGACGATATGGCAGCTGTGTGTCAATGCACATTTTTGGCCACCTCTAGAATACTTCAAATACATCTGTTTATAGATAAAGCCTTGAATGCCGGATGTGCATGGCAGTGCAATATCAAGTGTGGTTTTACTTTTTGTGCTGCTTACCACTATAGAAGCGTGGACAAAATACTGGGCTCAGATGGAATCGTTATTCTTTGGTGAGGCATTGCCCCAGTAAATGACTCCCTGATGTCAGGTCTGACTGTAGTCCATCTGTTGCTTAGCACAATTGCTATATACCCGCTATGATTCCACCACTATGTCATTATCATTCAGTGCAGAGAAATAATATCTGATCAGTAGAGTCCTATGGCCTCTCTCTTATGAAGGATAGAGTTTCTCAGAAGCCTGATAATCTGTGCAGGAACAGTCTATAGTCAACAATTGCATATTTATAAAGTACACTGATACAGCAGGTGCGTCTATTAACAAGACCAATAAATGTAGATGCACTCAAATTATTAAACATTCATTGTACTTTAGTGATTTTGCTATTGGCAGTACAATTTATATCTCTCTCCTAATTTAAACCACAAAGAAAACATATCTACATCACTCACAAAGCGGCAATTTTGTGCATTAAAATACCATTAAAAGTCATTTTATTTATATACAATACATCATTTTCGTATTCATCAGTTTTAGTTCATCACATTCCATTGGAACTGGCATTATCCAAATTTGTTAAGATCAAGGAGAGAAGAACAGACATTTCATTAATTCCCTTTTTGTTATTTTCACTGATGCCATGAGCTTGACTGATGAGGTCACTTTGAAAGTATAACCCTGATCTTAAATACAATTTAAGTAACATAGATCACTACCATGTCCTTCATGCATTCCTGTCATTAGCGTGGATGCTTCTTAATCTCATTTAGGCACCTGTCAGCAAAGAAACCCTGCAAAACCCATTATTAAAAAGTAAGGTTTCATTCTGAAGAATAAATTCCATTTTCATTTCTAAAGACTAAATGCCACCAAAATACTGGAATGATAAAGTTGTTTAAGCTTTTCTTCTCTTTGTCTTTTTCCGACTGTGGAATGCTGTTCCATTCATCAGTGGTCCTTCATGAGGAAGAGTTCCGGCAAGCTTAGCATCTTTAATTGGCGGCTTTCCGCGACGTAGACTCTGACGATGATTAGGGCCGACATCATCTACAAGAGTTCAAACACCACCTCATAAAGACGGGTAGATAGAGAAGACATGCTCAGGCGGAAAGTGGTAGATGATGGTGATAATCACTTCGGAAAATCCTAACTTGAAATGCTGTGCACAGGCATGGTGGTCTTGTGTGAAGGGCAAATCTGAAGCAGTTGAGACTGTCTGCCCAGTATTCATTCAGCTAATGCAATTATGCGAGGTATCAACCGTTTTAGGTACTCCACAAATAATACACCCTCTTTTTATGGCCACTATTTTGCCCCAGGGGGATTACATCTTGTGTATTAATTAGTATATGAACAAATTTGTTCCTCTTACATTTCGTTACGGAATTACGATGTGGGGAAAAACAGTGACCTCAACCTATGAAATATTTTCCTTTGGCGCTACATTTTCCTATGCTCTCCCGTTAGCATCAGAAAGCTGTAACAGTGGCTATGAATCATTCGCTGTAATCCGAGGAAAGCTCAAAAGAACCATGGTTAATCCGCCGATTAAAAAAAAAGAGGCTGACACAGAGTTATAGTTGGGTTTCCAGAGCATGCCGGATGTTGATCGAACTTTAGTTTTCTTCCGGGAACCTGCAGGAACCTCGGTCCAACCAGGTTGCATGAGGCCACGCTTAAACGAACAGCACGAGAGACAGGCAGCAAAGAGTAATGAGATTAGACACAGACTGTCTAGGTCTACAAGGGGGGGGGGGGGGTAAAAAGAAAAACAGATGTGGACCACTTCATTCAGTTTCTGCCTCTACCGACTTACCTGGTTTCGTGACTGAGCAGAAGGAAAAGAACTCATGTTTCCTCATTTCACAAAACTCCGTTTGGGGAAGTACACACAGATTCCCTGCACCAGTTAGCCACAAATGCTTCTTGTGAATGACCAGGACAGTGCAAATGAATGAAAGCCCTGCTTCATAAAATGCTGGGATGATGTTGAAACATCTTGATTATGACACACTGCTGCTTTAGGACTAAAAAGAGGAAGTCCACAGCTTGCAGAATGGCTGCACGCTACGGTTGTTCTCCATGTTCTAAATCCTGATTCAGTGGTCCAGGCTGTTCCAATTAGAAATATCTTTTCAAAGCCTCAGAGAAATGCAGTTTACAACAGTGTACACTTAAATGGTGCTTCCCTCACTTGGACTGCAAGAGTGTAGATTGTCCCATTTCTCAATTGATGTCAGCCAAGGACCATAAGGACATACAATCAGAAGTGATCTCTTACTCAAAACACATTGAGATACAGACAGGGACCATTCAGATGTGAGGTACATGCATTTGTTTATTTATTTTTCGGTGTGCTTTTACCTGAAATCTGCAAAGAATTGCTGTAGATACGCAAACGAGGTCATTTATTCAAACCAGTATGACTGACATGCTATTAGTGGGACATACAGTGTCTGTGTGCATTTAAACTTGGCACCATTTTGGTTCCATGCCCCGTAGGCCTGCGTGTTATTGACGTCACCAAAGTGTGGGCTTTCAGGAGGCTAAGGCGGCCTCCTTTGAGAGCGGTATGTTGTGTCAAGTGTGAAGTATCTTTCACACTCTTCAGTTGAGTGTAATCCTTTGCAAATGTGTCTTTGGGCAGTATAAGGTACTGTACACCATTTCTATAGTTGTGTACATGTTTGAAAGAGTGTAACCTGAGTACAGAGAGTGAAATAAACCTGCCTTTAGCTCACAACAGAGTATTTTCTGCAGCCAAACTTTGGTAACATAACCACAGTCCTGCAGATTCCACACCATGCATGTTTTGTGCTCTCCCACAGCTGCCACCCCTGATTCAGCTCAGTGTCCTTCAGCATTGACCCTCTGCTTATAAAGTGATACCTTTAAAATACCCTAACCCTAACTTTTAGTCCAAAGTGAATTCCAATAATGTAGCCCTGTAATGTAAATATTACACCCAACAAAGATCTATGAAAGTTGACAGGCAAGAAGTTTGGAGGAATCACACTAGTCATAAGCCATTATATGCGTAGGCAGTTGGGAAACAGTCTTGTATTTGTATTTACATTTACGGCGTTTATCAGACGCTTTTATCCAAAGTGACTTCTATACCCTAACTGCAGGGGACAATCTCCCTGGATCAACTTGGGGTTAAGGGTCTTGCTCAGGGACCCAGTGGTGGTCTGTTGAATGTAGGATTTGAACCCATGACCTCTTTGTCCAGAGGCAAGTATCCTACCCACTAGACCACCACCACCCCATTGCCATATGACAGTGACCAATAGACAAGAAACCATAGTCCACGCATCAAATGATCACTTCTTCCAAGTGTTTGTGTACCAATTAGACCTTAAAAAAGGCAAAAGGAGAGTGGGCTTCAGGATGAGTGAGTTCAATACGCCAATATTTTAGTCAGATGAACTGTTCCGCTTTATGTAGATATTTAATTCCTTGCCTTTGTTTCCGAGCCCCTTATTTAAATGTATAAGTTTCTGTCGATCATTGTATTATAGGTACTGGTTTGATTCCCTCGCCACGTCTGGGAGAAACATTCTCAGACAACAAGAGAAATCAGAGGGTCATGGTGAGGGCCAGTTATTATAAGCAGGAGGTGAATCGGGCAGTCACAGGGCGTATTGACAATGACCAGCAGCTTAATATATCAAAAACAGAGGAGATCATAGCGGATTACAGGCTGAAAGAGAATTAGAAATGTCCAATGTAGGCTTTACAACAAATTACATTCAAATTTACAACAAATTGCACGGTACTGTGAGTAAAGCTTCAAATATAATTGGAATACCTCTTTCTTCTGTTGCTTTTGTCCAGCACACCCTTAAGCAAGCAAAGAAGATAATTTCGGATTCCTCGTGTCCAGTTTGCCATCATCTTTGGTTGCTCCCTCCTGGCAGGCGCTACGGATCCGTAAAAACAGACTTGTTTCAAAAATAGCCTCTATCCTACTGTGATAATGTGTTCAAGAGGGAAAAATGAGTCAGCCTGAAAAGTTCCAGGCCCTGTGAAATAGCATTGGTGAATCTATTGTGAGATTTCCCATTTCTCATTTGTTATATTGTACGTTATGCATCGTATTTGATATATGCAGCATTTTATATCGATTGGCTTCCTGGAGCACCCAAATCAATTACTGCAGCACATTCAGTACTACCGGATAAGGCTCAGTGCTGGCACTACATGTGTTAATGGCCTGCTCAACCAGAAATGCTAATATTTCTGCAGTGCAGTAGGGAGCACTGAGCTATTTGAGACACAGCCTTGCTGCTCATCTGTGTTTATCTCTTCATGATATGTTGCTCAAAGTTTAGTTGAGCAGTTATGTGATATTTCAGGCTTTTTCTGATATCTGATCCAGTGCTTTTTGCCCACATGTGATTTTTACAACTGCAATAATACAGTATTTGGACACCCCCAACATGAACCTTTCATGACAAATGACACACTTACACAAACATTTATAAAGACAATTTCCAACAAGTGTCGGTTGTCAAATGTTTTACTAAGATGAAACATCAAAACTGACTAAAGCAGCCTTGACAACTGAGGCCTGCTTGAAAAAGTCTTTATAAAATGTTTAGGTAGGTTTATGTGAGTGGTCATTAAAAGACTGAGGTCATGAAGTCTTTCAAACACCGGCCTTCAGCGCAGTATTACTTACACTAGCCAATGTGAGCCAATTCCTACTGGAGCACAACCTAAAGCCTTATTCCAAAAACAGAATTTCAGCAGAAGTCTGTTCGGCCTCAAAATACCATGCAATGTCAACACATAGTTAAGTGAAATGCTTAACAAAACAATAAGGTACGTGACTCTGCAGGGATGGGGGTGTTTATCAGTTTGGAAAATGAAGCATGAAGTGCTGCTGTGACCTATTAGTGTAGTAGTGTGTTGCACAGCCAGATGCTGATCTGGTTGGCCTGCCTGTTTATTTATACATCAAATAGATGCCTATATTGATATACTGATAAGGTCTTTGACACTTGCCTTCTGTCCACGTTAAAGGAAAGGTCAAGTCCATTCACCTCCAAGATGAAAAAATTGCTTCGGTAATTGATGACACAGGATTCCTTTCTTCATCCTCCGTTTGTTTTCAAAGAGGCCTTGTTTCTTTCCAGCGAATACAGAATATCGATGCACGTGACAAATATTTAGAGTCGTTCTCAGTGACTTTTTTCGTTGCGATCCTCGCCATGTTTATGAAAAGATTATTCTGCCCGGTGTGAACTGAGAGTGAGGAGGCTTTTCTGTTTATTGAACGACTGTTTGACGTCTTCAACCTGCTTCTCTCACAAGACCATTGCAGTCGAGAACCACCTAGAACTGCCTTGCTCTAAATCTTATAAAATGTGGACTATTTGTAAGAAAGCAACTGAATCAACACAAGGAGCCACTGAGTTAAATCAAGTCAAAAATATCCTAATAAAAGTATTAAGAACTTTATATGAATTACAGTCAAAAGACACTTGTTTGATTTTGCAAAAGACAAATTCCCTAAGAAGTAGCAGTTTTACTATTACAATATTAATCATATAAAAGCATTATACTGTATGATCACATTGTTGGACTAACACTGACCATAGCTGAAAACCTAGCACTGGCACATTCAGTTGGATCAGATAGAAAAGACAAAAAATCCCAGTAAAACCAAAGTCATTTGTCTTTTCCTTCAATTCAGTAAACAGCGGTATAGAAAAAGCACAATTTCAAAATAAAACCATTTTCAAACAAGCAATTAAAGAGGGGAAGGATGTATAGGCAACAGGCTCACATGCATCCAGTGACCTTTCCTGGAACAAAGGGAGCACTGTTTCGTTCAGTGGTGATAAGCCCACTACAATAATAAAGCAATTACACGTCTGATGTCTTAATCTAAGACCACTGGGCTTCTATTTTCAGCTACCACTTCAAAATGTCAGAATCAAGATGGGGATGGTGTTGAACAATGGATATTCCATTCACTTCAAACAGGACCTGAAAGCACTAGCACAGGAGTTTGGAGGTATGCACTGCATCTAAAGGACCAATGTACCAGCACAGACTTTGGCCCACCTCCTCATGAACCTCATTTCAAAAGCTCCACTTGCTGTTGGCTGTACAGATGGTCTTTTTTTTTTTATAGGGAAGATGAGATTGAATGTTTAGAAATCCAGATGACGCATATTCATTCATCCAAATTATGGCAGTGTTAATGCCGAAGAGTACTTATCCGCTGACGGTAGATGAGTTCTGGGCCAAACTGCACTAGCTGTATTAAAATAACTGATTATACTTATTCATAACCTGATTAATGTAGCTGCTTGATGCACAGCAGCATGTTATGATCTGCTCTTCTATATCCACTCCATGGGTTAATGAGAGGCTTCAGAGAAGCTGAAACTGCATGGGAGCGGAAAACACATCCAGCACAATCTGGAAAGTATTAAGGCTGCACAATATATCATTAGTTAAGTGTTGTCATGATATTAGTCTTTGCAACTCATATGGCAGAAGGCTGCACTGGGAAACGAGCTTGAAGTGTTTACAATGTTTTTAAAGGGCGTTCTATAAGCATCTTGCCCAATCATAGTTCCAGCTCAATGATTCTGCAGTGTTTTGATGACAGGGTTCATGTAATTCAACCAAAAACTACACAAGCTAATCTTCAAACATGCTAGACATGCAACTTTGTTATTATTACCTTGCTCAGAGTACCTCAGCGGTGCCTAGCGGTCTTGGGAATCAAACCTGGACTTTCTGGTCGCAGGGCGAATGTCCTAACCTCTAAGCTACCAACTGCCCCTGCAACACTATTCTTTTCCACATCGTGCTGCCTATAACATAAATGGACAAGGATTCTACATCAAAAGTTCCTGTGAACTATAAGGGATACGACCAAAATCTCAATTTCCTGCATAATATTGTGGAGAAAAGGTCCTCTACAGAGAAAAATTGTGAAAAGCTTAAGGCATTAGACTTTGACCTGTGAAACTGGTCTATACAATGGGGGAAAACTGTACTCTGAGTTGCTATTGAAGAAACTAACATAACCAAATACATACATGTACATACAATGGAGTATGTTTTAAATGTGCGAAGAAGGCCTCATTAAACAAGGCCTACTATTTTGCAAAAAACTGTGCGCACACAAACTATTATACAAACATATATCCCAATAACAATAAAGCTGAACTTCCACTGTTGGGTTTTGAAACGATCGCCTGAAGCGTGTTACAATTGGATAGGTCATCGCGACCCACTTACTTTATTTGTTACATGTTCTAAATTTCAGAATCTGATAATGGGGAAATCGGGGACGGTGTTATCCGTGTTCTGAACATCAACCTCATTTTTTGGCACCATTTTCGCCTTCACAGCGACCTCAATTAGCTTTAACTATCAAATCCACTGCAGAAATGGCAAATACAACTGCTGGGAGCTTCTGAAAGGAGATATTCACAGCAAGTCGGCTGTAGGTATTGCTGTGGATGACCCTAACAAGATGCATGGCTTTAACAGTCATGTACCTTGCAGCATTCATCAGTGTTCACAGCGAAGATCCTACAAACCCCCTCCCTGGGCGAATGTAGGTCACGAAGGGGACAAAACCCCAAAAAGCTTTCAAGATATCATTCTCACCTTCACCAAACCCAGCTTCAATAGAACAATAATGAGGTAATGACAGTAAAACGGACAATAAATAAAAGGATGTTTTCTTAGTGACTGTTGGACAATAACTACCAAGCAGAGATAAACATTGTCAGCACATGCTAATTCTTTTGAGGAGGTTGATCCTTCCATCCATCTGTTATCTGAACGGTTTATCCTTAAACAGGGTCATGTGTGGGGTACTGGAGCCTATGCTTGTGGTCATAGGTCAAAAGGCAGGGAAACAACCTGGATATGTCACCAGTCCACCACAGTCCACATGAAGTGGCTTTTTTTTTTTTTTTACATTTATTTGCATGCTGCCAAAACATTATTGCCTAGCTATGTTATTTTACATGAAGCCTCTGGCACTTAATTGATTGGAGGTTAATTGAAGTAACCTGCAGTAAGTGGCAACCACCAACCCTGAAGATGAGCTTCTCCTCAAGCGGTGATCTATCAGAGCAGTACTTGTTTTAAGGGACCAGAAATAACTCGCTTTAGCAATTCTAGCGACAACTTGCCCCGCCGATTTCGCCTTGACTTATTAGGAGAAACGGCTTTGTGCGCACTTGAAGAATTCTAAACAAAGGCTTTGCCAGTAAGACGAGGGACTTGAGGATGCTGTGCAAATGTTTTAGTTTCCACTGAAGGCACTGGACTCGGCTTATTGACCTACATTCAGAGCCGAATCTTTATTTACAGTCAAACCTGAAACAAGCCAAGTTGTAACGGGAAGTGTGAGGATTTTCATCGGACTTACCTCGCGTGCCTCACTCTTCCAAGCAGTGTATATTGTACAGCGTATACAGTGTATAGTGACAACTGGACTGAGTGACTAAATTATAGCCTGTAGATTTTTAAATGAGTGAAAAACTACAAATTACTTTCATCCTAGTGTCACAATTATCTAAGCAGCTTCGCCATAAAGGTCTTTTAGGAGAAAAAAACCCATATCACTCCTTGTTTTCAAAGATTAATACAGACCTGCCATCATTGCCCAATACTATAATAACCTGTGGATATTAAATATTTCTGTATAGTTCAGAGGGAACAAATACAGCTGTACAAACAAAAACAGACAAATCACTGTTGATTTGTTAAGAAGGTAACATTTAATTGATATAATTTTCTTTAATTTGATAGTAATCACAATAGTCCCAGTCTTAAGTCTTCTTGTCTTTCTCTTGCATAAGAACTAGACATTCTTCAGATCTGAGAAAATGTACCAATGAGTTGACTGACAGGTGTGGATTACAGAGACCAGTGTCTGTTACCTAAGTACATTATGTAATTCTGTCAAGTGGAGTGAAACAGACATTCCTCACAAGGTTCAATAAGCTCATCAAAACAAAAGATATAGGCTGAGTGGAATTTCAGCTATGTATTCGTTGGTGACAGCTAGGAATGAACTGAAAAGAAGAATGACTTAATGTCTGTGGACTCATGCCATAATCACACAAAATAACACAGATACAATAACGACTCAACAACTGATCTGGAGTAACAGACGAGATTGCTTTAATTTAAACAATTTTTTATTTTGATTTTTTGCATTCAAAGTCACAAATGAACCAAAACTGACATTTCTTATTGAAGTCTATGCATTCAATCAAAGTCCTGGGACATAGCCTCTTTTTTGGAGCCATACACTTTAGCATTTTTATTTTTATAGCACCACCTGCTGGAAATACAGTTAAATACTGGAATTTGCAACACGATTGCACACAAATAGTTCATTCATGTATTATGGATCTACTTACCTGTTGGGCTTGATTTAATAAATGAATTAGAAATCCAATGGAGACCTCAATTAGTGTGTGGAAATAAAATATATTTCACCTTCACCTGCTCCTTGTCCTTCTCCCCCCCCATCACATAATGCACAGGTCTGGAGTAATCTGGAGAGAGAGAGAGAAAAAAGTCATTTTAAAACTAGTAAACCAAGCACAGAAAACATATTCCCTTTGAGGTATAAAGCAACCTGCCCCACATCTCAAATAAGCTCCAATAAGACTTGGTTAGTGTTGATGTGAACTGGTGGAGTCAGTTATTAAGAAACTGGCTCTTGCCGTGTCACTGGTCTATAGTTATGGCAGTATCTATCAGAGGCCAGTAAAGATTTAAATGGGTTTGATCATCATTTGATCATCATTTGATAGCTCATTTGCTTCCCACCTGCTAATAAGACATGTCTTTAATTGTTTACTTGTGTTTTACTTGATGCTTAGACTGTGCAGACACAAAACGCATGTGGCTGGGGTGTGCCTTATACTTACATGGAAATATACACAGCTTTCAAAAGCAGCATGTGTGTAACTGGATCATATATACACACCATAAAACTATAAAAGTCATAAGCGATTGTACTGATTAGCAGTTTTATAACTGGTGTCATAAAACACACGAGGAAAGGTCAGCGCAAATAGCAACACTGATATTGTGAAACAAACACTGTTTATCTATTGCAGGGAAAAAAAAAATACTATGCAGACCAAATGTTCAGACAGTGTCAAAACACAGCCTGACAAGGAAATAACTCCGCTATTTAATGAATAGAAGGAATTTACCTCATAAACTGCCCTGCCTCCCACTATGTGACAACCACGGATTATCTTGTCAAGACATACAAAGCTGAGTAAGTGGCACATGACGGACTTATGCATCACCTTGATTACCTACACTTAAAAAATGTACACAATTCACACAGAAACCAACCCCCTAGTGTACAGCTGACTCACTTTATGGAATTTCTCAAAACTCATAAACACGTCAAAACTATCTAGACACCTGCTCATCCAATGTTTCTTTTAATATCGAGTGTATGAAGAGAATTTGACCTTTTAATTGCAGCCTCTATTGTTCATTGTGTCTTTCCATATTGTTGTATTTTATAAAGTTGCGCTTGTGAGACGCCATTGACCGGAATCAAATCCCTTGTATGTGTTCACTCACATACTTGGCCAATAAAAATTTTGATTCTCATAAGACTGCATTCAGTTCTGCACTACACAGTATTTCTCATTCAAAAGGGTATGCAGTTCAGGACTAGACTAGTTTCTAGGAATCTAAGAAGCGACATGTTATCATTATGATAAATTATGTGACCTCAGGATTTGTGGGATATATCGTGGATATCGCCAGGAGAACTCAAAGCAACTGTTTGCATCATAAAATGACAGATTTAAACCTACAGAAAGAGTTACATTAACCAATGTACAGCAGCTACATGAACTAATTAGATGTAGGGCAACCTTGGCCTTTCTTACGTCATTTTTTTAACCGTTGATTTTCGGTCATTTTAAAAATGCTGCACTACTCAAACATTGTCCAATTTTATTATATAATCACTCCTTAATTCACTTCCGCAGGATGTGCAAATGCCTTCAAAAATACTTATGCAATATTTTTGCACATTTACTGTGATCCTCAGTGTAGATTTCTGCGGATGTGTGAAGTATGATTTATATAGAGGGGAGTTACGCACACACACGCACACACACACACACACACACACACACACACACACGCACACACACACACACACACACGTCCTAAAACCTTTACTATATATTACATAATACCCTTTATACCACTTCTATTGGTCCATATAGAAAATGACAAGGGTAGCTGCTGTGTTAAAATCTTCACACACAAAACTTGCTAGGTTTGTCTTGAAAGTGATGATGTACATATAAACACTAGAGCTTGGCGATTCAACAATCATATCATCACTTTTATATTATATATTTATATGTCGGGAAATCCCAGCAGTCACACGCAAATACAAGACTTTATGTACTGAGGATATGCACATTTTCAGAAATTCAAGTTTTGTGATTTCATAAGATATTTAGGTATTACTCCCCCCTAACAATTACATACACAGTGACATTCAATTACATCTATAACCGAGTAATGTAGTGATAATTTTCATGACACACAATTTATAACAGCAATACTTATTAATGCACTTAATAGTGCATACCTGAACCCTGTCATTAGATCCTGCCAGTGTGAGCTCCCTCCCTTTCAATGACATGACATACAGAGGAGCTAATAGCACCCCCTCATGGAGAATCTGCTAAACAAGGGTTTAACGAGACGCTGCTTTTTCATTGTTTATATTTGCACACGCGCACACATGCATGCACGCACACAAACACACACCCATTAATTAAATGATTTGAAGGGAATCATACACAAACACTACAGTGCAAATGTTTTGTGTGTCCAAGTTAAATATTTGAAAGGCTTTGTATGTATGGGCAGCATTTCATTGCTTTCAAAACATTAATATATATCGAAGGATTTTTTATTCATGCGATACAGGGAGAAGTCTGAAGCGACCTATGTTTCCATAAAACACACTTTCTCCTGCACTTGTGTTTGCTTGTATTCACTCTGTTATAGCTTTCAATCATTGGCTTAAACAAATGGTCCAACACTTTTGTACCGTACCTCATTACCACCTTATAATAGTACAAAGTGTTTAGGGGGAAAAACAAAAATCAAGATCTTAGCTCAGATGTTTTTAACACAAGTGTGTCAAAACTGTTTAGGTTCTTCTTAAAGCAATCAGTGACTAGTATACAGCTGTGCATTATACGACACTATAAACTGGGTGGGTATACCTTAAATACTGGGTCATCTACCTTGTTGTGAAGAAGAGTCTTGCGTATCCCAGTGATTCCAAGAGTGATTCTGTTGGGAGCATTAACTTCTGGTCAAATTGTCTGCGTGTCTTTACCTTTGGAATGATTTGCTTGATTTCTGAAGTGAGTAACTAGAAGTGGAGGCGGATCTCTAAAACTGAAAGGAAAAATACAGAGATGGAAACTTAAGTCACTAAAGTTCCATCGAAGGCATCTGTCCACACCTTCTACCATCCACTTCAAGTCCTATTGTGATGGAAAAAGAAGCTGGAAAAAAAAGAATACCCCAGAAGCAGCTCAAGTGTATGGGTCACCTGATGCTGAGCTGGAGAAGACAGCATCACCTGGGAGTGCTCTGAGCAACCAAGCAGTCTTTTTCAGCACTGCTTGCTCCACATGGACAGAGGCCCAGAAGAGATTGCCTAACCACGGTTCATCTCCTCACCATCCAGTCAGGTCAATGGGCATCTTCGTTACTGTATTCAGTAACGAAGATGTGGGGGGCAAAAAGTCCTGAACTCGCATGATACATCAGAAGCTTGCAAGATACAGCTGCCAGTGGTCGTCCAGAGTGACCCCTTGCATTTGTTGTACATGAATTTCGAAAGCTGAATAAATTTTATTGTAGAACTCAGTGAATATAGCCGATAGCCGATATGCCCTCTACTGGTCAGGTAAATACAGATGTCTCTCGGGTGTTGGTTTCACGATCAGAGACTCCATTACTTCCAGACTTGTACAGCTTCCGAGTCACGGTGACCGCATCATCTCCACCCCCCTACACTACAAAACAAGAAACATGCTACATTCTTCAGAGCATACATAGCAAGCTTTAAGAAGAACCTGCAGATAAAGTTCTATTCCAATCTGTACAGCTTCCTACAGAGCACTTCAATGGACGTTTTATACCAGAGGGTCAGGATCCAGCCATTTTTGAGAGAAGCATGAGCATTTACTGTTGGAGCTTTGAACCTTGTTTACTGAAAGGACACACTAAAAACAACTGGAAGCACCATTGATTTGAACACTCAGACTACACAGACTATGTACTAGTGCGTCAAAGAAATCTAAAAGTTGTCCTGCATACACATTGCGATGCCCAGTGTTGAATGCCACACCAATTATCTATTGGTAATGTAAACCATTATCTCCATATCCCTCCCCCAACAAAACAAGAAATACCCTTCACTCTTCAGTGTACATTCCCCTAACAGCTGAACAGATAAAGTTGTGTTCCTTTCCGATCTACAAACACAGCCACTTCTGCCTGCCAAAATCAAAAGGTTCCATGCAAGGGTTCTTGCCTTGAAGAATCAAGCTGCCCCAGTCTGCCAGTAGAGTTTAGGGAATAGCTGAAAATCTCCACCCAGCAGTCACTCGTAGAAGTCCTTGGCTATATATCCAAGAAAAACTGTGGCTGGTTCGACGAGAACAACCTTGAGATTCAAAAGCTACTGGTGAGGCAGAGATCAGTGCACAAAGCAAACATGGCCCAGCCACTTTGTCCGATTAAGAAGTCAGAAATCTGCATTGCATGCAGTCGTTTCCAGCACGAACTTTAAATGATCCAGAATAAGTGGTGGACAGACTTTGCAGAGAAGCTTCATGTTTCACTTTCACACCCTCTTTCTGTGCCATACAGACACTGCATCCCTTACCAGGCACTGAAAACAGAACTTCAAAGAATTCTATCAGCAGATGAACATAACAGCAGAAGCGTTAATGAGATTCCTGCAGAGATACCCATCACTGGTCTACTCTAGTTGTGGACCGCTGGGACTGGAGATGCACCATCCAACATGATTTCTCCTAATTCATAGAGATTCACAGAGCCAGAGAAGATAAAAGGAGCAGGCAGAAACATCATGACCCTTGTTTCTCCCAACCAGACCTTCATCTGCGGTCACTGCAGCTGGACCTGCAGATCCCTCATTAGACTTGTGGGCCTGTAGGAGACACAGACTTCCAAGATCTTTGTTTGCGAAGCCAGGCCAAGACAAAATTTCAGACAAACATACAAAGACAGATACACAATTTTGCCTCAAATACACAAAGACATTTTAGAAACAAACAATAAAGACAAAGTTGACAACAAAATAATCACTATGAATGCAGAACGGGTGGCACTGAGTGAATGAGTCCCAACAGAAACTACACAAACAATGGATGCTTTAATGCTCACAGTATAGCAACTGGACAGAGTACATGAAGTAGTTGCTTCCTGAAGCTTTTTCATAGCATTAAGAGACATTTCTTCAATAATCTCCTGGCCATTTCATTTGAATGCATGAAAATGCATGCGCAACTGCATGAAGGCTTAAAACTGAAATGAAAAACAATTTGTACTCTTGGAAATGTATACAACAGACATTTTTAGAGACTGCTGGAGTGCAGTACCATTGTGCACAGTAGAAGGGGTGTGGAATCCAACGAGAGGCATACAGTAGTGCTTGAAAGTTTGTGAACCATTTAGAATTTTCTTCATTGCTGCATAAATGACCTGAAACATCAAATTTTCACACAAGTACTCAAAGTAGATGAAAAAACCCTAGTTAAATAAATGAGGCCATGCCCAATTGTTTAGTTGTTACAGGGACTGTGTATACCAGCCACAAAACCCGTGGCAGAATAGAGTGCTGATAGATCCAGGCTTTGAATCTTATGGAGGGCTGTTGGACACCTGACTTGGTTAGAGGCCATCGGCATTCCACCTCAACTGCCTTGACCACAATGTTCATCGCAAGGGCCTAAAGGGTAACAGAGAGAGCGCAACCAGCATGTGTGGGATGGACCCATAGGCATTGGTCAGGTCCAAACACAACACCACTAGGTCACCTCTGTTCTCGTCTGATAAGCTGTGTGACTACCCCAGTGTGCTCTAGGCAGCAGGGAGGAATCCCAGGAATCCCACCCTTCTGAACTGAGGGGCCGATATAGCTGTTTTTGAGGAGAAACTCAGTCAGTCGGGGGATGATGCTGAAAAACACCTTTCCTTCCACATTCACTAGTGAAATTGACTGAAACTGGATAATGTTCTTCGAGTCCTCCTCTTTGGGAATCCAGCCTCCATCTGTGAATCTCCACTGGTCGGCAATTCTTCTTCGCCAACTAACCTTTAACACCCTCCAGAGGTGCCAGAGGAGCTTTGGGCAACGCTTGTAGACGAGGTAGGATGTGCCGCTAGGACCTGGAGAGGATACTGAATAAGCTGCCTTAATGACCACTTCAACCTTAAGACTTGGCTCTACCAGCTTAAGCTCTGCTGTTGGAGGAGCAGGGTTGATTAGGGCTGTGTTGGGTCCCAAGTCTTGTTCCCTCCGTGGATCACTCATTGTGATGTGGAGGAAGCAATTCACTTCCTCTATTGAGCACTCCAACCTGCCGCTGTGCTCGTCTCCGAGCAACTGTTTTGATTGGTGCTCACCTCCTGGCTCTCTCCCTTCTCCGACGCCTGTGTCACTCTGCTCTGCGGAGGGTTTTCAACTTCTTCTGCAGGATATTATGCAGCTCAACTAATGGTTGCTTGTCCTTCTCAGAAACTTTTAAACTGCTTCTTGAAGGTTTGAAGTGCATGATGTAGTTCATGGTTCACGGTGTAGGTCTTGGGGTTTCCCTTCTCGATCAAACCAAATCTTTCTGAAGCATAGCTGACAATAATGGTGGTCATTGCTTGGAGTCTGCTGCCAGTATCAGCTTTGGCTGTGGTTTGTATGACGTTGGACATGTCTTCATCAAACTGCATTCACTTGATTCGCTGCTGTCGAACTGGTCTGCTGGGATTGGGAGGCTCTGGTTCTTGGAGGGACTGGGCTCTGTGGGGTGTTTCCTGGCTGGGCTCCTCCTGCGTCTAACCAGGTTTTAGACCTGTGCGTTGTACCACGCTCTCCTGCTCAGAACATTTCATTCTGGTCTGATGGACCTTTAAACCACGCTGGTTTTGCACAGCTTGCCGCACATGCATGTGGTTTTCATAGTCAGTTCATTTGCATGGATCATTAACCTTGGGTCCGTCCAAGTGGAGAGCTCACCCTCCCCTCCTCCTGGGAGTAGCTCTCTGTAGTGCTTTCCGTAGCTTGTTTGGGTTCTTTCACACGAAAGACACAGTCTGGCATGCTGCCTTTTCGTTCCGTGCACGGTCTCTCCAGTAGTCACCAATCTGTTCTTGGTTCTCACCTAGTCTTTTCCTAGATGTCAATGGCTTAGCCAGGCTATAACCCTAAACAAACCATCTGGATCTTCAGAGATGTATTAACAAAATCATTGCAAAAAATGCTGAAAGAGTGGCACAGAGTGAGTGAGTCTAACAGAAACTAAATTTATACACAAACAATGGATGCTTTCATGCTCACAGTTTAGCAACAGACATTTCTTCGAGAAGTTAATCTCCCGCCCATTTAACATGAATGCATGAAAATGCATGTGCATCTGCACAAAGGCCTAAAACTGAAATGAAAATGTTTTACTCTTGGAAATGAATACAATATACATAGAACTACGTAAGATCCTAACCTATGCGCCCGAGATTGCACAGCAGAAGAGGTGTGGAATCTAACAAGTGGCATACAGTGGTGCTTGCAAGTTTGTGAATCATTTTGAATTTTCTTCATTGCTGCATAAATACGATCTGAAACATCATCAGATCATCAAAAGTCCTCAAAGTAGATAAAAAGAACCCAGTTAAATGAGACAAAATATTTCTCTAAATATTTAATTAAATATGTCAAAATAATCCAGTATTATATGCGTCAGTGGCAAAAGTATGTGAACCTCTTTTTGCAAAGTTGCTGTTTGGTTGGCTTCTTTTCATGACAGACTTGTTTACACACTTTAACCGAAGTAAACATGGGAAGGCACCAAAGCACAGGAAGGCAGGACAAGCATGAAACGATGAAATTATCACTAAAGATAAGTTTGCTCATCTTAAACATAATGCACCTTACAGACAGGATTATTTTTTTCCTTTAGGGTAGTTGTGCACAAAAGGAAAAAAAGAAAAAGCAAAGTTAGACTGTAAGTTTTGTATGGAAAAACAGTCCATTTAAAAATAAAACAAACAGAAAATGATTATATATACATGTAAGACACCAACAATGACTGAATTAAAAAGAACAATGCTACAAGCAAGAATTTAGCTAAATCATGCCAATGAACAACATATAGTTGCCTGTGGACTGACACAGCTCACATAAACAAATGTTACTTACCTCAGGCAAAAGCTGTGTTAGTTTATCGTGAGCCCCATGATGTGTTTTGGGATATTTTGTCCCCACCAATTGAACAAAAAAAAAACAAAAACAAACAAAAAAACACATTTGCCCTTATATTTTTCCACTGCTGAAGAATACACAAAATATGTGCAAAAGGCTTTTTTTTAACAGTAACTAACATTAGGAGTATAGCAGACTTTGTGTGAAATATCAAATATGGAGGTGTGGTGGCCAGACAGAAAATAAAAGCTTAAAACCGCTGTAAAATGGTCTTTAAACAAACTGGTCATTAAATGGTTTGAGTGAAATGTACAATGAAAGGTATTTTTATTCAACTAAAAGTTTCAAGGACTATTCTTGGTGTGATGAGCGAGGTCTTAATAGGATTATCTTATGCTACTGAGTCACTCAGCAAGCTAATCATTTCTGACACCAAATAGAATCGTATCAACCATTTCATGTTTGATTCATCTTTAGTTCAGAGCTGAAGATTTGACAATCCATCATATACTTAAAACAACTTTGATAAAGAAAGTTGTAAAAACAGCAGAACAGCAAACAAAAATGTGGTCCTTAAACTAGTCATCAAGACACTGGGTTGATTTTGTAAGCAATATATTGGTTCAGGAAGCATCCTATGCACCTAAGCCTGATACAGTTTATGTTTATTGTATAAGAAATTACACCAAATTGCAGTATGAAAAAAAACAAGTCCAAGATAGCCGACTGCAATATTCAGATACAGCAGCGATTTTCAACCATCGTCATTGTGTTGGAGCGAGAAAACACAAAGATGCAGGACGGAGCAGCATTCATATTTATAAGACACACCGTGTCCTTAAGCACTTTGGCAAATCAAAAATAAAATAAAATTGTCAAAGTTGGCAGAATAATACAATTTTGTTTAAATAGACAAAATTTAAACATGAAAATGTATAGGGCTATGCTAAACAGTTTGTTTAGATGAAGAGATATATTGCTTTGAAGAATATTTGCCATGTGCAAAAAACATGAAGTAAAAAAAATTACTTACCAGATTGATGAAATGTAGTCGTTTAACCCACAATAAGGTTAGACAATCTATGTGACTGTGTAATTCTCTAAACTGCCATTAGGTCCCTTTAAAAATTCAATTATTCATTGTACTTTCTTAAAATGAATAGAAAAAATAATTTACTGGAAATTAACAAAGAGTAAAAACATCTCAGTGAGGAAAGAAAAAACACAAAACAACAAAACAAGATAATCTGATCAACTTGTTAAGGTGTGCTGTGGTATCTTTCACCAAGATGGTAGCAGTAGATCCTTTAAATCCTGTAAGTTGGTGAGCTGGAGCCCTCATGGATTGAACTACTTTGTTCAGCACATCTTACAAATGCCTCATCAGATTGAGATCTGGGGAATTTGGAGGCCTGGTTAACATCCTAAACTTGTTCCTCAAACCATTTATGGATTATTTTTCAGAGTGGCAAGACATTATGCTGCCACTTGATCTGTGTTTAGGTAGATGGTGCATATGAAAGGACCATCCTCAATGATACCAGGACCCACGTGCCCATTATAGACACTTTTAGCAGTGGGTTAGAATGGGAACTCTCGAATGGTCGGTGACTATGCAGCCCCATTCACAACAAAATGTGATGCACTGTTTATTTTGACATCCTTGTCGTTTTTTCCCCAATCCGAGCTACAGCAGCTCTTCTGTGGGATCAGACCAAGCGGGCTAGCCTTCGGTTCCCATGTGCATCAGTGAGCCTTGAGTGCCCATGACCCCTTCACCTGTTGTCCTCCCTTGTATCACTTTTGGTTGGTACCAAGTCATGGGGCACTGCCAATTGGGATCACCTGATAAAAACCTGTTGTTTTGGAGATGCTTTGAAGGTGCCATCACAATACTTTCTCAGACGCTTGATCATTTTTCCTGCTTCCAGCAGAACTTCAAGAGCTGACTGTACACTTGCTTTCTAATATAAAGCTTTTGTCTGAAGTTTACATACACTCATCATGGGTATGAATGTCATTTTGAGCTTTTAATGGTTATTTAACTGTTCTTTTTCCAGGGCAGAAGGATTATACAACCTACAACTTTAATGATTTTAAAACAAGAATTGGTTGCACAAGATTATGAGATTACAAGATTATCATCACTGAGGTGATTAAAACCTACCAGTAATGTACAGTCCCTGACAAAAGTCTTGTCGCTTCTCTATTTTGTAGAAACACCTGCTATTAATTAATTACTTTTAATTAATCAATTGGGGTTAGAAATAGCTCATATGAAAAGCTAAAACCCTCCCAAATGATGTTTAATGCATTGAAATGAATTAGTTTCACTGA
>JBBPDC010125691.1:0-25508 GCA_037974485.1 Hemigrammopetersius urotaenia
AGTATAGAACTAGCTTCATCACAAACACTGTACCTGCAGGAAACACTAAACACAGATTTGAAATCAGCATGAAAAATGTATCTCTGATGATTGTGTTATGATACTAGCATTTGTGCTGTACTATCATGTTTGGAGGTAAAACATGTGACTGGGATTTAATTGTAAAAAACCTTTGCTAGTAAACTAAGTAGGAAAGAGGAAGACTGTTTGTAATGTCTGTAGTCTGTAGAGTTGAGGTGGAATTTGCTTGTGTTTACACAGTGTGTTGCTGATGAGTAGCTTCTGGTCTGAATTCGGAAAAACCATAACCAGCACTCCAGCCCAGAACTTAATCTTGACGCTAAACCGGGTCCTAATGATTGACTGTTACCAGCAAGTAATTTTAGCACTGGAAGATTCAACATACAACACACAGAGGTTCCATCCAAGTAAAGTGAATATTTTCAGTATGTTAGCCACTACTTGTATTAGAGTCATCATTGTTGGTGAATTCTGACCTGTTTGTCCTTCTTGGCAGCTTCCACTCCCATGCCAAACGGCTGGTTGCCTTTGTAGCGGGGAGGGCAGGGAAGGCAGTGGAATCCTGGGTCTGTGTTCACACAGCGCTGGCTCCAGCCCACTTTGAAGCACACATCAGGCACCAAATCACACTAGGACAGAAACACAGTGGCATTAGAATAGTCTTAATGGGAACACAACAATACTGAGTTGAATTGCTATATTGAGGCTAGGTGTGCTCTTTAAAGGCTCTGTGTGTTTATATAGGCTGTGCGAGGTGATCTGAGGGTGCTCTAGAAGTGCAGGGGTTTTCACACCATGCCGACTGCATTAACATACACTTTCCAGGTCCTTTTCCCCTCTTACCTCATTGACATCCTCACAAAATGTTCCATTGCCACGGAAACCAACAGGGCAGGGACCGCATTCCCATGAGCCGTCCGGCGAACTGGTGCAGTCCACTCCTCCAAAACAGGGGTTGGACAGACAGCCATCTGAGAGAGAGAGAGAGAGAGAGCGAGAGAGAGAGAGTAATAATGAAGAGTAGAGAGTGTGTGAGAGAGAGAGTAAGAGAGAGCGAGAGATAATGAAGAGGAGAGAGTGATAGAAAGAGGGAGAGAAAAAAAGAGAGAGAATGATAATGAAGAGGAGAGGTGAGAGAGAGAGGGAGATGAATAATGAAAAGAGTGAGAGAAAGAATGAAGGAGAGTGACAGGGAGAAACAGAAATGGTGAAACAGAGTGATAGAGAGAGATAGAGAACGAGAGTGAGAAGGAGAAATGTGTGTGAGAAAGAAAGGGTGAGAGAGAAAAAGGAAAAAGTCTTTAACAAATGTGGCATTACGAGCTCAGTCATAAACTCAAGAACCAAAAATAATGCCAGAAGTTCACATGAGGGGCAACACGTCTAAACATTTCTACTCCCATCTCAGGCAACGTCAACAGAGATAATCAGTTCTTGTCGAGAAAAGGCCATTGCCAGTGTGATAGCTTGAGCAGAAACATTCCAGACGAGGAGGTCGTCTTGGAGCGCAGAAACATCTGCGCAACTAAAACAAAAGCAGTTTTGGGAACAAGGCGGAGACTGACGGTGCCTGCTGTGAACGCACCCACAGGGCAGTCCTGCTTGTTGCAAGCCTCCGTGTCCTTGGCTTCTCCTGAGCATCTCTTCCCGCCATGCTGAGGCCGGGGGCTGTTGCACACCCGGGTTCGACCTCGGATTCCCCCTCCGCAGGTTGCAGAGCATATTGCCCATGGAGACCACGGACCCCAGCCTCCATCAACTGGAAACACAAGGATATGAACTCAAAACGGGGACCATCATAGAATGACTAGTTATTACTTGAGAGGAGGAGCAAAATGATACTGTGGCAAGTGAAATGTAAAACAAGTTTTTCTTTTATAAAGGATTAAGGTATAATATACTTACAGAAATACACATACATTATATGGACAAAAGTATTGGGACATGCCAGTTTTCTAGGGTTTAGACTAGACCCCTTACTTCCAGTGAAGGGCAATCTTAATGCTTCAGCATAACAAGAGATATTAGACAAAACCATGCTTCCAACTTTGTGGACACAGTTTGAAGAAGAACCTTTTCTATTTCAGTATGACTGTGCCCCAGTGCACTGGATGGCTGGATGAGCTGGATGTGGAAGAACTTGACTGGCTCACACAGAGCCCTGACCTCAACCCCAACCAACACCTTTGGGATGAACTGGGGGCAACTCCATATTAGTCTATGAATTTGAATGCAATGCCATTAAACTACCTGCTGATGTAATGGTCAGACGTCCCAATACTTTTGTCTATGTAATGTACATAGACTACACTGTTGCTGGGTTTTTTCATGTCAGTGCTAATGCTTTTATTAGCCATGTAGCCAGAAACTAATCACTATGATAAAGGCCTAGAGGATACAGTCTTGTATGTGGTAACTGCAAACACAGCATGGCACAGCACACAGTGTGAAGAGTGTGAAATTATTTCCCTACATTCAACCCTGTCACACCGGGGAGCAGTGTGTGGGGACAGTACCTTCCTCAAGAGCACCTCAGTGGTGCCACTGGCAGTCCAGGGATTCAAACCGACAACCTTCCGATCACAGGAACAACTCCCTAAGAGTCTGCTCCTTACTAGAGCACATGGTGATTATGGATAAGTACCCTGCCCCTACAGTCAGAGGGTTGTAGGTTTGAACCCCAGGATAGCCAATGGCACCACTGAGGTACCCCTAAACGAGATACCATCCCCACACTGCTGCCCACAGCTTGGTGAATGGGTTAAATGCAGAGAAAAACGTTCACACTGTGTGCTGTGCTGTGTTCAATGTTTACAAACCTTAGCAAACCAGCTGCATTAATGAGCTTAGATCCTGACGTGGCCTGCTCCTTAATTCTTTAATAAACACTCATGCCATATTTACCAAAAATGAACCTTTCATCAACTAGAACATGAACAAAACATGTCAATGTGAAATGGCTTGGTCAGAAGAAAACATCAGCTAACATGCCATTAATTCCAGTGTTCAAGTCATTGTGCAACTTCAGTAGTTACACTGAAATGTTACATAAACTCTTAAACGTTTCAGCTTTCCATCTTTGAGCTTTAATGAGGCATCATCTTTCTTGTCCTCAAGAACTGCATAATCGCATGAAACCCAAGTCTGACTGCACAAACCGAGTTGCTTATCTGATTTGAAAGCCATTGGTTTGAATCCCATTGAAAAAAACAGGTTCAAGAATTTGTGTTCTACATGGTATTCCCTCTCACGGTGTACAGAAATGTGAGAGTATATTATTGTCATCTAAGGTGAAAATGCAAACTGCACGGGGACATTTCACACAGAAAGCTCAGACATTATATAACCAAAACTCTTCCAGGCAACTTTTAACTTTCATACATGGTTAGACAGCTACATTTAGTGAGGGCTTAGATTCTTGGCATGCGAAATGCCAGTGGGTGGTGTGCAGCTGATAAAGTCTAAATGTAGTCACTTACTTGGACAGGGCTTGGCTTCACAGCGCTGCGTCTCTCTGCCACTGCCTTCACAGTCATTCCCTCCAAGCTGGGGCACGGGGGAGTTACAGTGGCGGATTCTGGTAATCTGCCCTTCTCCGCATGTCACAGAACAAGAGGACCACGGAGACCACAGACTCCAGCCGCCATCCTGACGAACTGTGAAGACCCAGTCACGGTGGTTTCTGTTATAGCCGCACTCTTTCACAGTGTTATTTTGATCATTTTTATTATGGAGGGTGATTTAAAAAAGGCCTATTCAGCACTTTCTTCATGATTGTCCAAAATGCCAAATACCAGCTGTTTTTTTAAATAATTGTCAACATGCTAGAAGTCATCTCGCCTTGGTACACCACAGTCATGTGGCACCCATCAAACTCTTCCCGAGGCTGCGCGATAAAAATGTCATTTAAATTCCTCATACTATCACCATTAGCTCGATAAACAAAAAACAACAAGCTGGAGAAAAACAAAAGGCATTGTAAAGTGGCAGCCTGCAGTTCCTAATGAAAAGCGGGGTGAGTTGCTATGCTGAATTCTCTATGAGCTGCACATTCATTTGGGACTGATGTGTTATGTAAGCCCATTATCTCTCTTCTGAACAACAGAAATAATTTAGTCCAGAAGTGTCAAAAGTTCCATAAAAGTTTGCTCGGACTGGAAAAAAGAGATTCAAAAAGAGGTTGTTTGAGAAAGAACGCTGACTGTCCCAATATTTCTTTCTAACCTTATCCCCGCAATGTCTGTACACTCTCAGTGGACCTAGATCATGGAAAAACTGAAGTTTCCTCACTTTTCTAAGTGTGACATAGTATGTAAACACAGTTAAAGTGTCAAAATGTATACGTCAGTGGTCCCCAACCTCCGGGCCGTGGACCGGTACCGGGCCGTGGGTCATGTGGTACCGGTCCGCGGGCTGCACAGAAAAAAAACCCTTGGATGTTACCCGTGTTATGTTGTTGGCTCGTTGCTGATATTAAACCGGTCCGTGACCAAATAAAGGTTGGGGACCACTGGTATACGTCACTCGTCAGTCAAGACATCACATTTCACAAAAATGTTATAAGGGGTGATTTAGCACTATACTTGCATAGAAACAGCTTGTTTAATTCAAAAGGATGAGGAGAGGTTGTCAAGTGGTCATATAAACACGGATCATGTTTTTTGAGAGTAAAACCACAGTAAGTGTAGTTCCAACTAAGAAGATAGTCTTGGGTAGAAGTGTTTACCTATTATGTTTCTATTACAGAAGTTCTTTATTTAGACACATTAGGTGTTAAGTCAGAGCTGGAAATAAACTCTGCAATCGATCAAGATTGAACAGTTCTTCCACAGAAAAAACACTATTTTTGTAATGAGATGTGAATGTGGAGAACCCCATCTACTCCCCCCAAAAAGCACAGGTAGTCTTTCAAACTTCACTTTTCAAGACACATCACTAGAAGTGGAGGTTCCGTCATGAAACCAGGAAATCTAATTTTAGAGACTACGCTGGGAACACTACAAGAGGTGAGTAAGCCTGTTTACAATACATGGTAACAGATTAAATGTTAAAAAACATACAAATTTGTAGTTCTTCCTAGAGCTGTAGGTTCAAGTCAAAAACCCTTTTATTTTTAAGACATTTCTGTGTGCGTGGCTATTGCTAATGCATCCCTATCCTCTTACTAATAGGACCCACCTAGAAACAAGCGATGGAGAAATCAATATGTTGTCATTGTTCATGTGGACCTAATAAAAGATTAATTCCCCGCATGTCAGGAAAATGTGACGCAAGTACAGTTGGACTTTCTCACCTCGGCTGTCGCATTTGGCCAGACTGCACCTGCGGGTCTGGATGGATGGTCCGCTGCACGGGTTGCTGGTGGCGTCACATGACCGGCCTCTTTGTTGTGTGCCTGTCCCGCATGTGACTGTGCATTCAGTCCACTCGGACCAAGGCGACCAGCCATCCTCGCTGTCCTTAGCTGTAAACACACACACACACACACACACACACTCATTAGTATGACCAAAACGAGTGGAATCCAGTTTATTTTGACCTCGCCACACCCTCTGCACTCCTTCTCATTGTGAGAATGTTTAGAAGATCGAGGCAAATAGACGAGGCCAAGGCCAAGACTTGCTGGAAGCTGCACTATACATGACATCATCACTCTGAGCCCACTGTAACCACTTCACAGGGTGGAAGCATGCAGTGGTGGTGCTTAATGCAATGTAAGAACAACGGGCTGTTGGCCTTCAGAACGCAACAGGCTGTAAAATAACAACAGTGATGTATCATTAAACTCAGTAAACATGGTGACTCACACACCATGCTGGCCCAAACATGCCCAGCGCTGGGTTCACATACAACTGTCCGAAGTATATTTTCTCTAAAGTCATGGTTCTCCAAGTGGGGTGTTAAGAGTATACACACTATATTGACAAAAGTGTTAATATGGAGTCGGCCCCCCCCTTTGCTAGAACAGCTTCCACTCTTCTTGGATATCTTGTCCACATGATTTTGGAGTTTCTGTGGGAATTTGTGTCCATTTATTCTGTGGAACATTTATGAGGTCAGTTGGATGAGAAGGTCTGGATCACAATCTCCGTTCCAGTTCATCCCAAAGGTGTTGGACCAGTCAAGTTCTTCCACACCAAACTCATCCAGCCATGTCTTTATGGAGCTTGCTTTGTGCACTGAGACACAGTCATGGAGTAGAAAAGGTTTACCTAGACTGTGTCCACAAAGTTGGAAGCATGGTGTTGTTCAATCTGTCTTGGTATGATAAAGCATTAAGATTGTTCTTCACTGGAAGTAAAGGCCATATAAATATTGTGTGTGTAGAAAGAGATGGATGGATGGATGGATGGATGGATGGATGGATGGATGGCTGGCTGGATGGATGGATGGATGGGTGGGTGGGTGGATGGATGGATGGCTGGATGGATGGATGGATGGATGGATGGAAGGAAGGAAGGAAGGAAGGAAGGAAGGAAGGAAGGAAACAGCCCTGCAGTTACAGACACTGCAAGCACTCTTCTATAACAACTCTGATGGTACTTACGCAAACACACGGGACAACACTCTCCATCCAGGAATATTGGGCTGGCACAGGCGACTGGAGGACAAGTAATTTGATGACATACGATTTTCGACTCCTAAAAACAAAAAAGAAAGGAACAAGGAGGTAAGAGTTAATCATGCTATAAGAATGAAATAAGGATGAAATAAGAAACTGAAACCAAAATAAAGATGCTAGAAGCTAAAACCAATGTTAATATTAAGCAAAACTGTAGAAAACAAGCTAAGTGAGATAAAATAAAGAGAGAACCCTAAGAGTAAGGTTAATAAACATTAAGCTACAATATAGAAAAACATGAAACTAAAGCTAATACAGGAAAATAAAGAAGGAACAAGCTAAAGATAAAGCTAATGTTAATGTTAAACTAGAATGGAGAAAACAAGAAGCTCAAGTTAAATCTAAGCAAGATACAATAAAGAGAGAAACAAGAACCTAAGGGTAAGGTTAATAGCATGAAGCTAAATATAGAAGACAAGAAGGTAAAGTTTATAAAAAAAAAGTAAGAAAGAAACAAGAAGCTAAAGCTAAAGCTAATTAGTGGCACACCAGCATATGGAGAACAAGAAGAAGACAGTAAAATCCAAGCTAATCAAGTTAAAATAAAGCTAGTTAAAATGCTACACGGTCGTCCCCTGTCCTCTCCATATGGGCCTCTTACTTGACAGGTGCACTTGGTACAGCTGTCCACCACCCAGTCCTCCTTGTCTTCGAATAGACGTCCATCTTGCCAGCACATGTGCTTGTCTTTGATGTTCTTCATGTTTCCCAGTGCTTCCTTCATTACTGTGTTCTCCTCCGTCTGACACACAGATAGACAGAGAGACAGGATGGCACAAACATAAGGTCAGGAAATTGACGTTCATTATTACAGCCTCTTCCATAGAGAGGGATTCAAACACATGTGCCTAGTTTTATATCTTACTGGAGCTACTAAGGGCACGATCAGGAGACCACATAGCCTTCATCATATCTACGCGTGAGCGATACGGAAAAAATGTAACATCACAGTACCAGAAAACGATATGTCACAATATTTCCCAAACAAAACGCACCAGCAAACACTTTCAAACAACTCAACATCTGAAGAATTGTGGAAACAGAGCTATTTTGGTTTGGCGAACAATCAAATTTACACTTTTCCACTCGTCACAGATGTAGTCGATCATCCGAGACATGTTTGAAGTTTAATTTTAGCTTTTTCCAGTTTAGCTACAAGCTTAAATTCACTAACAAACACCAGAAGTAAATAGTCACCCAAACCTTTTCCATAAACATATCAACATTACTTGTTTCAAACCACATCCAGCTCTTCAGTAAGGTGGTGCAGACTTGTGGATTTAAGTTACACTAAGACTCACTCACTCATTTTCTGTAGCTGCTTTATCCTTACTAGGGTCACAGGTACCTGGAGCCTCTCCTGGGGTCTACAGGCACGAGGCAGGGACTACTGGCCACCACAGGGCACACACACACACACACACACACACACTATTCACTCACATCTACCATCAATTTAGAATCCCCAGTTCACCTGACGCTCATGTCTTTGAACTGTGGGAGAAACCCGAGACCCCGGAGGAAATCAACACCACCACCATACAAACTCCACACACACAAGACCAGGACCCGGAATCACACCCCCAACCCTGGAGCACTAAGACTTAATGAGCAATTTAAAAAAAAACATTGCTAGGGATACATTTTTCAAAAAGCAACAGGGCTGGAGACGATTGATCTTGGACCACAAAAAATGACTGTGGTATTCCAGCTTCTGAGGTGGCTTATAAAAACAGACCCTGTTGTGTGTCGAACCTAAGGCACGCATATGCACGAGAGCTTTGCGGATTAAGATAGAAATGAACTGCATGCGTCTGTGTGTGTGTATATATGTGTGTGTGTGTGTGTGTGTGTGTGGTTTAAGCCTTGCGAAACTGCACACCACTTGGTCTGCATGAGCCTCGGGGACCGTCTGTATGCAGCGGCTGATTTTCCCAGAGATCATTGCCCAGACTCCCTCACTGCTGGGAGCCTCCCAAAGGAAGAAAGAGTGTGTGCGTGTGTTTAAGCACAGTCAGACACCAGCTCCCACTCGCAACCGAGGGAACACTTCCTAACCTCCTGATAAAATGAGCCATAAAACCCCCGACTGTCACTGGAAAGTGTTCCATTGGTCTAATTTTAGTTACACTAACTTTACACAAGCTCAGGAAAAAGTGAACCTATTATAATATAATGGTCATTCCAGCCAGAATTACTGGAGAGAAGTTTGATGAATAGCTTTGTTCCTGGTGAAATGCACTTAAAAGTGTCCATGACAACTGAAAAGACTTCTAAGACCTAAAGCTTTCATGCACAGAAAAGGGAATTGTGGGCCAAAGTCAAAATCCAGTATTTTCCAAGCTCCTGTCTGTCAATGACCGTAGATAAACATTAATAAAATGAAGAATTTCAGACTAAATTTATTTGGATCAGTGTTATGGAAATATAGAGCATTTATCAGGGCTGGGATCACATATCAGTGCATCAACTATTTTCAATAGTGGCCATGAAATCAATCTTTTTATTGCTTCTTACAAAAGTAAGCGTCAGAGCTCTGAAATCCGAACCGCAATCTGAAACGTCAGTCCTGAAACAGTAACAATAAGTTCCTCAGTTCAACCTTGAATTTTAATTTTATATACATATATGCATATATACATACATCTCACTCTCTATATATTTATATATAGCCCTTTGACAGAATGACCAGCAGTTTGGTTAGGTCTACTAGTTTTTGGGGTGTCTTATGTTTTCACATCTGTGCACATAGGGACGTACTAACTAACAGCTCAATCTCAATACAGAAATCATTTACTTCTCACTTAAAAACTATTTTTTCAATCCAGTGTGTATCTGCTGTCCCTATAACATACAGGTGGTTCTGATGGACGATCATTTTAACATTTCTCCTAGACTCTCCTTGTACCCTATAGAGCAGAACACCTGGAGTGTTCCTCCATCAAATCTAGTATAGTATGGCTGAAGGTTCTAGCAGCTTTAGGTTCTCAGATCTATTAAAAAAAAAGATATAACAGTGACTTACCACTTTCTGCAGGCCATCCATGAGGTTGCCCACCACAATACGAAGACCCTTGAGCTCCTGGAACATAGAGCTGAGCTCCTCACAGGAGCGCTCGCATGTGTCTGACACGGCCTTCTCCATCTTCTGACCGATGAAGTTAGTGGACATGGCTGGACTGACATCCACAATCTCGGCACTCTCACTAACCACATTCACTTCCTCTGAGAAAGACAAAAGCGTTCTAAATTATTTATTTTTTCAACTACCAGGTAGATCACTTGTGCACTGATTGACTTGGTTTGCATTTCAAATACATTCATGCTGTGCCTTCACTATATACACAATCGACACTACACTACATGGATACACTATCTACACTATACACACAAAAGTACTGGGACACATTTGTTTTTCAGGGTTTGGCTTAGGGCCCTCTTCTCCATATTATAGTCTATGTATTCTTCATATTAATATATGATGTTGCGTTACAACACTGGGCAGATGCTTCTATCCAAATTCGGGACAGTGTGAAAACCAGAAGAGAGTTCTAAGAGTGCTAGGTGAGTGTTTCCAATAAAGTGACCAGTAAGTGTATGAATGATAGGCCAATATAAGAATACTTTGGTTCTCGTATAGCACTGGTATGCATCCCTTTGTATAGCATTGGCACGTGTCTCTAGCCAGTCTGGGACATTCATGATTCTCAGAAAACGAGCCATGGAGACCGTCTACTTCCATAGCTTTCCCAAGGATTCATAGAAGGGGATCAGAGTCTTTCCAGCACGCCGTCCAAATCTCCTCTAGTGAGCTGCTGAAAAGCATAAAGTCTGCTTGTGCTTGGCTTTGGTCTACCGATTCCTTCAGGCTGTTCGGATGAGGGACCAAAACGGAGTGCGCTCTTTTTCAATGCCAGCACATGGTTTGCAAATAGAATTAAGGAACACAGAGAAGATTTGTGGAGAATCTTCCTTGCATCGCCTTCCGCTCGCACTTGAACGTGATAAATGCTCCAAAGAAGCTACACAGAACTAACATTTCAAGACGAAGCAGGAGTCCCACAGCGCGTCCCAGAAATGAAGAATACGAAAAGGCAAAGGAATGCTGACGGTTCGGCCAAGACTTGCATTATCTGCAGCCATTCGGAGGTCATTCGCATAAATTTCTGCAGATAAATGGAAGACAGGCGACTCTAAATCACAGAGGCAGGTTGGCACCACTCAACGTCCAGAAGTCCCTTCGAAAGTAATGCTCTGTGTGCACGTTTTCCTGAGTCTGCTTGACTCGTTCAAATCTCTAAGGGGCTCGAGGCAGTGAGCGTATGCGTGTGTGTGTTTTGAGGGAAAGAGGACAGGAGTGAGAGAGCACAGCTAATTGTTTGTGTATGTATGCAGGTGCTGCTCAGAGACAGCTATTCTTAGAAGTCTGTTTATAAGGAGAAGGCTCTGCTAAATATATCCTTAAAACCAAGACGTGTTATTACGCTTTGTAGACTGGACTCAACCGTGCACACGAAACCTGAGGACAAATAGAAAAGGGAAAATAGTGGATATGTTTTGTACTGCGGGTCACTGACCTTGTATTAAAGAAACGCATTGAAATACAGTATTGAAATGTCATTATTGCCTGTTACAAAGTCTGACGTGGCACTGCTAAACTAGGCCACTGGTCAGTCTATGGGCACTTTTCCTAGGTGTCATAACCAAAGTTTAGTCTTTCTTCAGTCTATCGTACAGAGGGGAGCAAAAAGAGACTCTCAGACCAGTGAAAAAGTGAAGAAAGTGAAACATAAAAACTAAATCCTCTTGGAAGTCACTTGAAACTTCTTGAAGCTCAGCCAACCAACAGCTGCAGCCACCTCAACACATCTCATGAAACATCCTTCAAGAGTATAATGTGGCTACATCAATTATTCCGACTGATTGATTGCAGTTGACATATGGAAAAGAAAATAAAGCAGAAGAAGGGTGTATAATTAAACACTATATGGATAAAAGTATTGAGACGCCTGACCATAACACCAACAGATGGCATTGCATTCAAATACAATCCCAATTCCAGTTCATCCCAAAGGTGTCGGATGGGGCTGAGGTCAGGGTTGAGGTGCGGCACAGTGAAGTTTTTATGGAGCTTGCTTTGTGCACTGGGACACAGTCATGCTGGAATAGGTTCTTCCCCAAATGGTGTCCACGAAGTTGGAAGCATGGTGCTGTCCAAAATGTCTTGGGGCAGACCTTCTCCACATCGGTGTCTGACCTCATAAATGCTCTCCAGAGTGAAAGGGCACAAAGTCCAAAATCTTGTGGAAAGCTTTCCTAGAAGAGTGGAAGCTGTTACAGCTGTAACGGAGGGAACAGTCTATATGTTTGAATGCCATGTCATTAAAGTCCCTGTTGGTGTATAATGGCCATGCGTCCCAATACTTTTATCCATGTAGTGTATGTGCTATTTCAGGGTAGATTTGTTACAAGACTGGATAATCAGATGTATTTGTTTTTCTTGTTCTTTCTGTATCTGGGCTAGCATTTTCCTACCGATAGCGGTGTGATGTTACCTGATATCTATCAAAACC
The DNA here is from genome assembly GCA_037974485.1 of Hemigrammopetersius urotaenia. Taxonomy (NCBI): domain Eukaryota; kingdom Metazoa; phylum Chordata; class Actinopteri; order Characiformes; family Alestidae; genus Hemigrammopetersius; species Hemigrammopetersius urotaenia. The sequence continues at coordinate 12,217 of JBBPDC010125691.1, forward strand.
TAAACTAATTGCCTGAAAGTTTCGCCATACAATGAAAATATTCAATTCAAAGCTAGTTATTCAATTTCAGAGGGTATATGCCACAAGCACGCACACACACATACACTTGAACGTTTAGTGTGCTCCTGGTCCAAAAGTCATAATTTTACATGATGGGAAGCTGAATCCAGGATATGCTTAGGGGACAAGAGAGAAACACAGAATGAAATGGTATTTATTTGGGCATATGGTCCTTCTTGGACTTCTCAGCATGAGAGTGAGAGCAAAAGCCTACAAGGCATTATGCCTAGTGTGAAGGAAGTCTTAGTAGGAAGATTGCCTATGGCTGCCAATTCATGATCTCATTGCGCGCGCACGCGTGTGTGTGTGTGAATAAGTAGCTGTGCTCCCAACTTGCCACTCTTTGGTCCATTTTGCTTAAAAGCCTGACGCCAGAACACAGCACATATGAATGTAAACATCTGTATCTCCTTTATAACGTGCACACTGGTTGACCTCAGGCTCATTCACTGACACAACGCGCTTCTCATACACATGTCGTAATGCTAGAAGAAGTCTCCAAAGGCCCTGCTCTACAGGCTTCGTGACCTACTTTGGAAAACGCCAAGGAAGTTCTAAATGAAAATTGAATCCAGTGGCAAACATATCGTCTGACACAAAGCAAATATGACGAACATCTGCAGTTCAAATGGCCATGAGGGCCACAGAGGAATTTCACTTGTAATGCTGAAATGAGCTGATGAAACACGTCGCATCACCAAACACAAACAAATTGATGAGACCAGTAAAGCAATGCCAGTGCTTTCATTCATCAGCAACTTTCCAGGCTTGTTAAAAGGCCGCTTCGGCCTAAAAACTGAAGCTTAAAATGCTGTTTGTCCTGGTATTCTGTAGTGCAGCACTGTATCCCTCTGCTTCTCTGACTACAGTACCCAGCATGCACCAAACAAGAACAATATACAAGCACTGGGTGTCTTTGTGGTGTCAGTCAAGCCTGAATGCTAGCCTAGCCACGGATTTTTGTGTCTAACAAATATAAGCAAGCTAGTAGTGGCTTAATCTGTCGAACAGAACTGTAAAGAAAACAGAGATTCTTTCTCTGTCGAGCACAAAACGTGAGGCAAAGTAGAGGCAAGGTAGTTAGATGGCCGGGTAGGTGTTCCTCATTTGACAATTTACACGAAACTTCCATTTAATAAATGAAAACATAAAGACAAGTTGGCATAATGTATATGAGGTAGTTCTAACTGGACAGAATTTTTTATTAATTATTGTTAGTAGTCGTTAGTACCTGGCTTGGTGATCTCACAGCCTTTGTTTCGCAGAATGTCCTCCACTGGAGCATCAAAGACGAAGCGAACATTTTGCAGCAAACCCTGCAAAATGAGAGAGGTGTTAGCCCTGTACTTATGTAAAACAACTATAATCTATATTCTAGTTTCTAACAGGATTTAGGAGTCAGGAGTCAGGATTTAGAAGTCGTTTTTGAGATTTGAGTAGAAACCACAGCAGTCAACTGCAGTCTGTAAACTGGCAAAAACAGCATCAGGTGCATCGGCTGGTGATAAAACTGGCTTGGTGAGGTTTCTATGGGCCTTTAGCGGCTCCATATGTGAAACTGTGGCTTATCGCACCAAGCATGAACGCTGCACTCTACAAGAGTGTGATGCGGTTTTATCTGATGTTTATCGATGTGTTGTGTTCATTACTTTTTACATGATCATTTGTCTCTTCATTCCTTAGAATTAAACATGCATTAGTTCCTGTGACCATCAACAGGTGAAACCCAAACGATGACTTCATGGCCAAAAAAAAGTCAGCTCACAGCGTGTTATTGAACCAACGGCTCTTCATTCAGCAGGCTGCGTTTTACCACTACAGCACCTAAGGGTTGTGTTAACTCGCTATTACCAGGACGGTTGAGGATGGCTGAAAATTGGTGGAGCAAAGCACTTTCGCCTGAAACGGCTTGGAAAAGCTCACATTCACAGGCTTCTGCATTCACACTAATGAATAACGACGCTTATCTCAGCACTTATCAAGGGTTGGAATACATTAGGTATATTAGTATGTACAATTATTTTAAAATGGTAGACCCGGCTGGAAGACTCCATATAACATCATAAAAAGACGGGGATAAACTGCTGCAGGCTGGAAAGACAGATATGTGTATATTTGTTGGTCCCTGTGACATCCTGAGAAAATTGAATTGTTTTTTTGCATTTTAGTTTCCGTAAAAGGACCAGATGGAACGTTAATAAAAAGTGTTCACATGCATGCAGTTTTACATGTAAAAAATGAAGACAGTTTTTCCTGATATGGATCGTTAAGCATAAAAAAAGTCAAAAAATGAGTGTGGACGTTAAAGAACCTACGAAGTAAACGTTCTTGCCAAGGTTTTTGCCAAGATCCAATTCAGAAGCCTTTACACTTTAAAGAGAGGGCAGTGTGTTTAAGGTAACAAGATACTAAAAGTCTCCAGAGCTGGACAATTATGGCTTTTCCTTCTAAAGTAAATATACATAATATGGCCTACAGGTCATTTTACCACTAAGAAGGCTGTCATTATGAAGGGACAGACACGCGTGTCTTACCCTGAAGTGGTTCTCCCTGATAGATCCCTTTGCCACATACATCTTGCTGCCCTCTGCTTGTAGGTGCTCATAGAAAGGCTCATCCAGGATGAAGCTGTCTATGAGGCTGCAGCCCACATAGAGGTTGGCATTCTCCCCATGAATGTGCAGCGTGATGTTCTTCCACTGCGAGTCAGATAGATCCACGTCCTCAAAGGACACCACGTTCTGGGAGCCGTCCACCCAGTAGACAAGGTCCAGAGTGTTGGCCCGTCCATTGGACACAATCTCAAACTGCCGTCGCCCATCGGGACCCTCTAGGCCCAGAAGAGTGCCCCGGGACCCCCGGTCCTGACGAATGGAGGCGGCGAACACGAAACCTTCATTGTTCTGGATCTGCTTGAAGATCTGCTGGAGAACCGGAGCACTGACTGGTGGAATGTGGTCGAAGCGAATGAAGCGGTACGCCGGTGAATCCCAGTCATGCCCCTTGAAGAGCTTGGCGCCGATCGTCTTCCGAGTGATGTGGCTGATCTCGAACAGGTCGAAACTAGAATCGTCTTCCACATGGCCTTCTTGGAGTGGAAAGAATTGAAAAGTTGATCAGTACGGCACACACAGCAAGGTATGCACTGACCGGACAGTTTATTAGGTACTCTGTACTCTGTATCTTGTACATTTGCTCATTTGTCATTTTTATTCAGGTACAACCAAGAATATTAATAATGTCTCATCAGCAGTGGTCTTATGGTGGTCCCTTTCAATTGATGGAGCAGGTAGGAGGTGATGATGCAGCAGCAGGTGGGCTATGGTCAGTAACAGTGTCTACAGAATGCTCCTGTTAGGAGAGGGGGCTACAACTGCCAATTAAAATGTTAGATTGTCATATGCTAGACTGGGGTAAACAGTCAACTGATACATTTTGTTGGTTTTCAAAGTGAAAGTTTTCAAATCTTCTTGCATTACACCATACATAACGACTTAGAACTCTGGTTCTAGTTCTCCCACTGTTTCCTTTAGTTGTAGTCGGCATGGATAAAAGCGTCTGCCAAATGCATCTTATGTAACAAGTTATGGCTCACTTTATATTTTATGTTTTTTCCACTCTGTTAAAAGCAAATCGTTAGTTTGCTCCTGTATTTCTTCCTAGAAAATGAACAGAAGGTGTGTTTTAACTAGGGGTTCTCAGACTTTTGCACTGTATCTAAATTGGCAGTTCAGTCTGCATACCACAGTTTATCACAGATACTCAGACCTGTCACCCCTCTGATAGAGAATAAAATCAACTCCAGCAAATGCTCCCAGACATTAGTTCATTAAAATAAAAATAATTGATACATAAGTGCCATATCATACATCTCAGACTTTACATGCAAATGTATATGTTTCCAGCTCATATACAACAATCAGATGTTAATCTCACACTACATAGTCATTAACATAATGGAAAAGGTAAGGTATGAAAATAAGTGGAAAATAAGCGCAAAATTTACCTTGAGGTAGTGCAGTGGTGCCTAATAACAGCATGGGCAGCAAAAAAGGAATTCTCCTGAGTATCATATCTCCTTTAAAATGTACAGATTGAAAAGCAAATGTCTTGATTATTAATGCTTGACCAACATTCTTAAACACTACAGGAAATCATTTTTGCATTATAATATATTAAAGGCCACGCTAGAGATATGTAATCCAATAAATATTTCAAATAATGGACTTAATAAAACTCTTTAAATCGTATATACATATGCATGGAGACAAGCACAGTATATATTTATATAATAATGCTGGAGGTAAAATACTTATTTACCTGTTAATTGTGCAATCCTGTAAACGGCAGTTTTATCCTCTGAGAAGCAAAAAAGAAAAAATCATATATTCTGCAAATAAATACTGACTCGGAAAGAGAAATTAAAGTTTAAAAAGCTGGTCGCGGCTCTGTAAACTCCACGCAGCCCTCTAGATCCACACAAGCCGTTCCTTCAGGGGAAATTGACTGAAAGCTCTCTCTCCCCTGCCTTATATATACTTTGGAAAGTGTCTGTCAGTCGTATCTGAACTCGGGGTATGTGGGTCTGTCTGCTCATGGGACTTAATTACATAATTCAGTAACGGTGGCGCAAAAAGAGCCGGCATCCCTACCTGTCTGCTGGGGCTCTCTGCCATTTCCCCTACGCCTGTATTCCGCCAAGCTCCGCCCTACGAACTATTGACCAATCATGTCACAAGACGAGAGACTGATTAGCCAATCTGAGAAACCAGCCAGCCTGCTTGGGCCTTGAACCTGAAAGATTAGCCAATCCCAGCACACGAGGCGGGATTTTTCGGAATAGGGGTAGGAAAACAAATACCGCCCACTTGTGTCTTCCCAGTCACACTACCACGGCATAGCTAGTTTCTGAAAGGAGAATGCAGTTTAAAGTGGAGGATTCAGATTAAGGAGGACTTCTCAGGGGAAGCAGTAGTCCACATGGGAGATGCAAGTCATGAAGTGATATAAATAGTCTGCAATATTACTACTTAGGTCAATATTGCTTTTTCATTATTTAATATTAAATTTATAATAAGTGCATAAGTGCAATAGAATTACTCCAAACTACCAGTTGTGTCAGTAGTTTTTCATTCAATTTTGTTACTTGTGTATAGTATTTAGACCAAACATTTCTGTATATAGCACAGTGTATTTTCATATTGAGTTTTTATTTAGATTTGATATTTAATTAATATTATATTGTTCTTGTCTCTGTATGTATGTGCAGTCATTACATAACAATTTCCTCCAGGATCAATACATTTTTCTGATTCTGATTCTAATGACCTTTTTTCCATTAACTAGTCAGGTCTAGTCAAGTTGGTTTTATTGTCATTTCAATCACACACACAGTACAGAGTGAACTGCTACTGTCATTTCAAGCCCACACCAAGTACAGAGTGAACTGTACCACACCTATCAACACTGAAGAGTAAAGCCAACGCAATAATGTTTTTATTGTAAACCTGAAGCTAAAGTCCATTTGTCACATATGAGCACACCACAGCAGAGGCCACAGTGTGAAAAGTGTGAAATTCTTTCCCTGTATTTAATTCATTCACCAAGTGAGGCAGAGGGCAGCCAAGAAACACAGCGCCAGCTACCCCAGTGCCAGATAATATGAATATTCACCTGCATAAAGTTGATCTAGGTTATGCTTAGATTTCTCATATAGTGGTTTGCACTGCAAATAATCCCTAGTCAGTCATTTAGCTCACTGAGGTATACGCTCAGTGATGTAAATGCAACATATGTAGGTGCCACGCATTTCCAAGTCATGAGGTCCTAATGAAGGCCTATAAAATAGTATTAAAATGGAGAACTGAAAATGAGTAGAACATAATCAAGTGTACGTTATTATATAACATGTTGTCATCCACTTGGCCTTGCCATTTCCAGAGAGGGCTCACTGATGCCATTTTAAAGGCAGAACTAATACTTGCAGTATGTATAAGTGCAGTTCATCTCATGAGTCCTCAGAGGGATCATAATATCTAATATACTGGGCTTGAGGCTACAAACTGCTCCATATGTTTTTTGACTGCTGATGCAGCTTCATTTCTCGTCTAGCTTGTTAGCAAACTAGAAATCTACATAGCTAAAAATAAAAGGGTACACAGCTAACAACAATGGAAATAGTGTCACTTTTGAAGCAAAGCTTAAAGCCAGACAAAGCAATTATTCCGTTTTATCTATGTTTACAATTACGGCATTTAGTGGATAACCTTGTGTAGGTTTTTAGGCCTAGGCAAGGGTGCAACTACTCCCCCCACCCCCTGGTGCGGCAGCATCGCTGGTCATAACATCTACTGCCGGTGGCCAGGCTGTACGTTTGCATCAGGGAGCAATTTTAGAAACTTTAGCCTGCTATGGTTGTCCAATTGTATGATGCCTGTCCTTTCCATGCCACCATTTGAAGCAAGATGTTTCAGAACTGTGATCTCTGCTACCATTTGCACGTTGCAAAAGCGACAGAAATCTTTACTGTTAGTGTAGCTACAGGCTTTAACCACCCAGTAAAACTGGGATCTTTCTCCTATTCATTTCTGTGAGTCTGACGGCAGTGTTGCGTACGCTTACTCTTCACGTCTTCTGTAACTGCAACTCCGCGCTTAAATCATTATTATTTGTGCGTCACCACGTGTTACACCGTGCGTTGATTGGCTGTAAAGGAACGTGAGATGACTGCACTTAAACAAGCCAAGTATGTCTCTGCAGCCGGATGAAAACAGATCTGTACCTTGTCATGCTAATGAAATAACTTAGCCATAAAAATTGTGGTAAAATTGTTGTACATTATGTGATTATTGGAATTATTGATCGAACATCGTACAGATGGTAAAATACGATAATTATCCTACGTCTGGCATCTCTGTGTGTTGTACATATTTTTGGCAAGAGGGTCTGCCCTGCCTGGAAAGAATTATTTTTTCGTCAGACTCGGCTTCCCTCTGCGGTGTCAGACTGGAACAGCCTGTATTTTGCACTACTGGAATAAGACATTCCAGGAGATTTGTTTTGGGGTGCTGCGCAGGTACCAGAGCTTTTCCAACACTGATGCATCCTGTGGTAGTTTTGTTCTGTTTCAAAGAATGAATGTTCAGTTTATAATAGTCTGTGGTCATAATGACTTCAGAAGTATGTAAGCCAGAACTATGGGCTAATATCAACAAAAAGCTGGAGTCCCTGAAGTCTTAAAAAAATTTGTAACAAAAACAGTTTTGAAGTAGCATTAGACTTTCATCAATTCAGCATAACTGGCTGAGTATTCAGATTAATGCCTGGAATAGTGACGTCTTTTAAATGATGTTGAGGATTATTTTGTTATTTTTTCTTTTTAATTAAGTATTAAAAGTACTGGGGGATGAGCTGGGACAGACTGATCTGACTGTGAAACCCTGCAATACCCCAGGAACATCTGACTGAGCCTTATTTACACACTTTTACAGTCAATCCTAACCAAAACACCAACTGTCTATCTTAGTACTTTTGAAAAGGGCCAGTATTCTTTGGGCGGGCGCTCCTCCCATACAAGCTCCAGCCGTCCACAACTAGGTAAGGAGCAGTCATCACATGCTGGCAGGAAAGGGGAGTCCTCCATCCACAACTTGTACTTTACCACAGGCACAGATGTCATTGTTATAGGGCACAATAACTGTGTATTTGCATAGTTTAACATGTTAAAAAAGGAACATAAAATATACAATTTTTAAAAGTGCATTTTTTTGTAGAAGATGTGAATGCAGTGAACCTGTCAAGTGATTTCCAATTTGAAAATAATTCATTTACAACGTCCACTGAGAGGAACAGTGGCTGCATACTGTTTTTATTATATATATATAATATACATATATATGTCTTATGCAAAAGTTTGGCCACCTCTTGATAAATAACAGATGTTGGTGATTTTGTAATGGAAAAGATGTAAACACAGTCTCTCTAGTAAATGGAAAAAATCCACAATATTTTCAGCAAACATTGATGGATAGTTACATATTGAACAAAAATAAAAAAAATAAAAACATTATTATGGCACTGTGCAAAAGTTTGGACACCCTAAGAGTTCCAAAGTCCCAGATTTTTTTTTAACAAGGTTTCAGATCTAAATCAGCTCATTAGATCTGATGCATGGCAACAGCTGTCATCAGTAAATGTCAGCTGGTGCCAGTTTCAAAGCTTTACAAATACTCTGACTCTTCAAACCTTGAGCACACACTTGTGGACCCTCAACAACCATGGGTTCCTCTAAGTAGTTGTGTAAATGAAAGTTATTTATGTCCACAATGCAGGAGAAAGCTACAAGAAGGTAGCAAAGTGTTGCCAGCTTGCCATTTCCACAGTGAGAAATGTAATTATTAGAGGGCAGTTCAGGGGAACTGTGGAGGTTAGTATGAGATCTGGAAGACCAAGAAAACTCTCAGAGAGAACTGCTCGTATGCTGGTCAGAAAGACAAATCAAAACCCCCATTTGACTGCAAAAAACCTGCAGGAAGATTTAGCAGACTCAGGAGTGATGGTGCACGATTCCACAAGATCTACATTGAAGAGTCAACAGAAGAAAACCTTACTTGCGTCCCCATTATAAAATCCAACATCAGAAGTATGCAACAGAATATCTACAGAAGCCAGATGCGTTTTGGAAACAAGTGCTGTGGGCTGATAACATTAAAAAACTCTTTGGCCACAATCAGCAAAGGCATGTTTGGAGAAAAAAGGAGCAGCATTTCATGAAAAGAACACCTTGCCAACTATTAGGCATCGGGGTGGATCTACCATGCTTTGGGGTTGTGTTGCAGCCAGTGGCACAGGAAACCGTGCACGGGTGTAGGGAAGAATAGATTCCACTAAATACCAGCAAATTCTGAAAGCAAACATCAGAGTCTGTAAAAAAAAGCTGAAGCTGAAAAGAGGACGGCTTCTACAACAGGACAATGATCCTAAACATACCTCGAAATCCACCATGGACTACCTCAAGAGACACAAGCTGAAGGTTTTTGGAATGGCCATCACAGTCCCCTGATTTAAACATCATTGAAAATTTGTGGATCTTAAAAGAGTTATGCATGCAAGACGACAAACGAATATTACAGAACTAGAAGCCTTTTGCAAGGAAGAATGGGAGAGAAAACCCCAAGTACAATAGAAAGCGTTTGCAAGCTGTTTTATTTGCCAGAGGAGGTGTTACTGATTATGTAGGGTGCCCAAACTTTTGCAGTGCCACAATAATGTTTTTATTTTTTATCTTTGATATAAAAAGGTAACTATGCATCAATGTTTTCTGAAAATATTGAGCATTTTTTTTCATTTCCCAGAGAGACTATGTTGAACTATATTCTAAGGAAAAGGAATGCTATGAAAATGCTAACATTTCAGACAGAAGTGCAGAACTGTTCCTTTAAAACACTCCACAGATTCAGTTTTCAAAGGACATCTGGTGCTAAATAAAAAATCAATGGTGTTTTATAATATTACAGTGACAGTTTGCATGCAATATCAAAAGTTGTGGCTATGGTGGACATCCAGCTAACCTCAACAAGCACTGTGACTGTGTTTTAGAAAGTGGGTTACTGTGGCATGTATTAGGTTTTATGGCACCCCCACAGTCAGTGGAGTCAGTATGCCATTTGTACATACACTTGAGGACAGCGAACTATTGCATGGGGATTGGATGGTACTGCCCTTCCACCGGCCAACAAAAAGCAAGCCTTGATACACAACAGAGACAATAAAAAGTGAAATTGGATTAAATCAAATCGCTGCATATGTATAAAGTGACCACAAATTGTTCGTTACGGTTGCCTTTGCCAGTACCTGAGTCATACAAATGACAAATTTGGCAGAGCGGGTTTTTATTGTAAAGTGCCAGACCTTAGTTTAGTTGGAAATTTAGTGATTGCTCCAAAATGTCTTGCTACCGTTTTCCACTATGTTGTATGATTCTTCTGAGAGACACCTTGAGTCCACACCTAGACTCATCAAACTCATCAAACTCATCATCATCATCAGTAGCGAGTGTCACTGTTAAAGTGAGGTGAAGCAGTTGAGCACAGAAAAAACTAAATTACCAAATAAGAAACATTTTTAAAAAAAAAATTTGTTATAAAAGAATAAAATAATTTTCGGCTTTAATTAGTAATGTGTAATGTGTTAATGTGATAATAATGCGTTAACATGTCCAGCACTAACATGCATTTGAAAGTTGATATAATAGTAAAACAAACCAAACAGGCCATTAATGTAGTTACTGACCAATTCTTTCTGAGTTACAACACCAGCCTCTCCAATTCCCTCTCCACCATGTTAGTTATCGAGTACCTGAGGTTTGTCACATGAGACCATCGTCCTTTAAGTGCCCTTGCAGTGTGGACACTTAGTAACCTTTTAAAGTGCTGTATACAACATACTAAACCTCCAGCGTCTCGCCTTGTCGGATAAGTGCGAACCAGCCTCTCAACATGAAACTGAGAAAAACAAAAATGAGAAGGACTGAAGGAGGACCCTCCATTTGTCTCGTCCCAGTCATGGCCCACTCTTGATAACAGCTAACAAGCTCTTTAAAGCTGGAATTTATGGCAGGGCTGCTGTTCACAAACTGCTGAAAAAAAATAGTACCTTCATATATTCTACTGAACTGCCTCTCAGTCTTTTTCTTACAAAGGTGAATATTTATGTTTGGAGAAATCTAAGGACGCCTTTAGTCTTTAGTAATTGTGGCCAGGTGTTAAACATGGTAGTAGTTTCATATCTGTATGGATTGCCATCTCACAGGAGTCAATAGGTCCCGCGATTGATCTGCATGGTCGTATAACCGCTAAGAAATGAACACATTGTTCCCATGTTCCAGGATGAATGCCTCTGTAAACAAATTCAGGAGGAGCTCATGAACACCAGGATGAAGTCAAATGCAAACTGCTGGATCCCATCATTCATCCTTTAATTTCTGAAGGCCCGAGTGTACTCTCAAAGCGTTTGAGACGATTCTTTTTGAAGAATGGTCCAATACTGGCTCTGTTTAGTTCTCGTCAGTGTCAGAATAAGTATATCCATTCAGAAGCTGTTTAGAAAGGTGACCTTAGTTCTTTTGAACTCTAAAAAAATTGAACATTCAGAGGTTTTTTTAAATTTCAAAGAGGTTCTTTATACTCATTTAGAAGAAATAGAAATGAAGTTCTTAAGGGAGCCGAAGGAGGTTCAGCCCTTCTGTGACCTTTATTTTATTTAAAGAGTTTCCTAGGAAATAATAATTTGCTGATAATAAGGATAATGATGGGAATGATAATGATGATTCCTGTTAACCCCCACTCAAATTGTCACAGGTGCAATTTTACCCCATGGACAACAATCATCTTTAAAATCCAAAGGAAGCAGACATACATGTTCTCACAAAACTGACGTCAGCCCAGTTTCCAAATCCGCTTGGAGTCAGAATGTTCCATTGTCATGTTTGCCGAATGGTGGGGGGAATATTCCCCAGATGGTGCGTGAAGTCTTCCGAGCAAAAAAAAAGGCCAGGTATGATTTTGGAATGTTTTTAATCAACACCATCTTAAATGTGTCTGGATGAACAAAAGGCTACAAAAGATACAATATTTTTTTAGTGGATTGCAAATAGTAGCACAAACTTATGAAAGTTTCTTCTGAACACAAAATGAAACATTCAGGCAAATAATAGAGACAGACATGAATATCTTAAAATAAATGATCTTTAAATAGTTCAAAAGGTCTTGGAATGTTTAAAGATCTTGCCCAGTTCCTCTTACATTAATACTGACAAGTTCAGAGTTTTAAAGAAAACACTTTTGTGTTGGGGCTTGCAGAATCTTCCAAGATTTTTGAGACATGAATTTAAGACATTAATTTGTTAATTCATTTAGTTTACAAGTTTACATACAATATTCAGCTTGTTCAGTACTGGATCCAGAGCTGACCTACAGTACAATCTGAAAATAAAGTAGGAAAAAGCACTGGTACCATCATTCACCCCTGTGGGACATCATTTTCATCTAAATAACCTACATCTGTTATATTGCAGCTTATTATGCTTATTATTATGATATTTTTCCTGTCAAAAGGGGGCAGATGGAAGGTTAAAATGATTTAGGGAACCAGGAACATTTACTTATAATATTATATCAGTTAAAGAAAATGTGAGCTGGTTATTTGAAATGGACTCTTTATGAGTGGCTTATAAATACATTTAATATTGTTTTAAAAGAAACTTCTCTTTTCTCAGACATTGAACATGAAGCTTAAATCCCAGCACACCTATTTCTTTCCAAACGAATCAACTTTAAATGCAAAAAAAAACTATTTTTTAGTCATTTGTTACCAAACAAAAGCTATGCTTGTGACTCTTAAGATAGAATTAATGTGTCCTTGACTGCCAAGTGACATTACTGAAGTGAAGCTCAACAATTGTCAATATCTTTGCCCATTTTCCTACAATTGTGACATAATGAAGTGGTCATTAGTTGGTAATGGCTTCCAGATAGTACTTCTGACTGTCCGTAGTGATCTGTTCCACAGATCTTTGTCCTTGGCCAGAAGGTTTTACACCACAATGATATCAACTTGGAAAAAGAAATGAGTATTTTATTGTTCATTATCAACATTTTATTTAATCTTTCAACACAAACATTCTTTGAAAAATAGGTTCAGAATAATGTTCAGTTTGACTTCTGCTGGAGTGTTGGGTTTGACTTTTTCTATGACTGTCCTTAAAGCATTCCTTATCCAAGGATGTGAAGCCCTTTAAAAAAAAAAAAAAAAGCACTGGCACTGAGCTACTTGCCATGAACATGCCGATACATTGATCAAGTAAAGAACTGGAATTATTGCTTTCTAAAACGATTTTATTTTCCTTGTGTCAGTCTGGCATCCCCTTTCCTGTGTATACCATGGTGGCGCCAGGATTGGGCTTAAGGGGCTTAAGCCTCAGATGTTTCTAACTAAGACCCGAATCTTTTTTCTCCATTGGTTCATCGGCATGTTATGATGCATGTCCTTTTTACCCAACTGAGATAATATTACCCAGTTGCTAGCTGGCTAACAAGAGCTTTGATAAGCGAGGGTACAGCAGGAAAAAGAATGACAGCAGAAAACATTGCAACATTGCAGTGTCAGGCCTCTCCCCTGTTTTAAAGCACGTTAGAACAACACACACCAACACTACATTTGAGCGGGAGGTGGGA
>JBBPDC010126313.1:0-25492 GCA_037974485.1 Hemigrammopetersius urotaenia
CCCAATGCCTGTTTTTATAGTGTAAACCATAAATATGCCTCCAAATGTTCTCCCAGATCACTTTAATTTCATTTTGATACATTACCCTTGAAGAAAATGTAAATATAAACCCGAGGTTTAAATATGGAAAAGTCAGGAACGAGAGAGAGCCAGAGAGAGTTAGAGAGAGTGAGAGAGACAGACAGAGAGAAAGAGTAAGTGAGAGCGAGAGAGAGAGAGTAAAATGGATTCAGTTATGTATCATCAAATTCTGGGAGCAAAACACGAGGTAGTCAAGAACCTGAGGCTGAGAAGAGGCTGGATTTTACATCAGGACAGTGTTCTAAAATATACCTAAAACACAAGCTGAATTTTGGATTGACCGTCACACGGTCCTGCTTTAAAATGTTGATAAAAAACTGGGGTTGATATCGAACATGTTGTGCATACAAGATCGTCCAACAACACCGCAGATCTAGGAGTGTTCTGCGAGGAAGAGCAGGTGAAAATAGACAATCAATAGACAAAAAAATAGAAAGACTCTTTGCTGACAACAGAAATTGTTTGCAAGCTGTGATAGCTTGCTAGGCACTGACATAGTAGGGTGCCCTAATTGTTGCGCATTGCAATTTCTGTTTTTTCTTTTTTTCTATTTTTTAAGAGAATCAAATGTCAAACTTTCCACTTACCTCAGATTAGTCAGTCAGCTAAGAGTAAAAGTTTTTTTGGGTCCAAATTATGTCGTTTTAGTTTAGCACTGGAACTACAAAGCTAACATTCTTAAACAATGTAAAACGTTCTGAAACGGTTCTGAAACCTGTTTTAGCTGTTCATTAACATGGTGCAGACTTTTGGTTGTGGTTTAGGACTTGATATGACACCATCTCAAGAGCATAAGTGCTGATCTGGGATCATGTCTGCCTATAAACGAAGAATTTCATCCTTGATCAGTCCTCTGAATTGAGAATGCCAGTATTGGTATTGCCTCAAAAACACTGCCTGCAGTGGTGAAGTTTTGAACATGTTGTAGTTCATAGTAAGTCATACTGACACCTAAACATGAACGCTATTATGTATTACCTCAATTAAAACCTGAAAGCGATTCGAGGGATGTTTTGCTAATGTGTTTCTACAGAAATTGAGATAGTTAGGGGAGTATTGACACCTAGAGATAATTGGAAAGGTGTGGTCACTTCTTTTCCCTGTAATTTATCCAGTGGGTGCCCAAACAATATTCCGTCTTCTAGCCAGGATGCATATTCATAATACCTTATCTTGTGCACACATGCTGGTTTTGCAAGGCTTCACAAGAGGGTGTTGCCTCGTTTTGGCTACGACTACACGAGGGCCTGCATTCTGCGCCGAAGCAAAGCCAGCCGAAATCTTTGGGACTTTGGGACGTTCATAGACTGAAACTGTTCACAGGCATAACAGGAGTTCGCTCACAGCAGAGTTTTCATAGTCAAACAGAATGTAATCTATACCACTAGATCACAGTCGGGAGAAAATCAGAGTACAATGATTCGATTGTAAGTGTTACAGGTTTATTTACAGACACATATTACATGGTATACATGAGCAAATTTCAAAACAAAACCTTCAACAATTGTATCACAAAGTAACTGACCGTTTGAACCCTAAAAATATTACTAAACAATCACGCGAATTGTGCAGTAACTACTACGCAACAAATAAATAAATGATCACAGTACATTGCCTGATGTCTGACAATTGTTTTATAATAGTTTTTAGAAGCTTCTGTGCCTAAAATAAACATTCACTGTGAAAAGGTACATGTAGAGAGTTTTAGGGTATAATAGCAGTATTTTACTACAATAATAAGTCCATTATCTTGGCATTATAATATTTTCATGGATTTAACATGTTCAAAGGTTAGGCAAACATGACAAATCTGTTCTGTACATATGCACAAACTACCCTTGGCACATCTTCAATTTATATATTTTATACTTTGTATATTTTGTACATATGCATACTGTATGCATAGTTGTTTTTGCTCTTTCACTCCACTATATGTTGCATATCTGTTATCATACCATTGCTGCTCTGTGAAGTTTTATACTCGCAAGTACTGTGCCTGTGTTCCAGCGACTTGGGATGTGACAATAAAAGTGTAGGCTCACTCATCATTATAAATAGTGAACAAAATTGCTACAGTTGCCCTGTAGACATTGTGGCTCCTTGGTTCCTATCACCTCCACTGTAAAGAACTTTCTGCCAGTCATTTTATCTACAGTACACCATTTAACATCCAACCAATTTGAATGATTTTGTTTACATCCCAAAGCTTGACGTATTCAGGAAAACAACATTAGTCAATTAGCTTGGAAGGGAAAATGCACTTGAATGGATTTTAAGGAAGCTAAGAGGAGTTAATGCTTCTCCGGTGAACCAAAGAATATGTTCTTATATCATAAGTCCAGTCAGTAAATAAAAAAAAACAGACATTTGGTCATTTTTTCCTTCCACATACATCACAACACTGTGTGTAAACTGGCCACCACACACCTCTGCCAACGAATGTGAGCATGTCGAAACAGCTGAAGGCTGTGAAGGTGAGAAAAATTTCATTCGCTTTCTGAAGCCCGTCCCAATACATGCTCACATAGTATATCCTGAATGCATGGTATGGTACGAAACAGATGAACATAATCAGTACGAAGCACATGCTTTTAATCTGAGCCCAAAACTCCTGATGGGTGTATGATGCTCGGCCATGCTTGTGGTAAACTCGCCACAAAATCCACAGCTGCACACAGGCCAGGATGGTACAGGCCAACAGCACCACCGCACACATGATGTAGTTCAGTGTTCCAACACTGTCACTGTAGAGAGCTCCACCAAAGTTGAAGCAAACTTCAGCACTCTGGCTTCCGTTTGTTCCAGATCCATAAGTGACCACCGTGGCTGGCACAGCAGTGCCCAGGATGATGGCCCACAAGCTCACGCTGGCAATAACTGCATGTAGAGCTCGATAGAAGTCCAGTCGGTGGCCCCACTCGAAGTATGCCAGGTACCGTGCAATCAGAATGACGATGTAGAAGATGAAGCTGAGGTACATGTGAGCATGGATCATGCCGCTGACTAGCTTGCAGAAGTTATATCCCAGGGCCCAGTGGTTGCTGGCGTAGTAATAGATGCGGAAAGGAACTGTCAGGAGGAAGAGTGTGTGCACCACCAGCAGGTTGATGACGGACACAGTTGTGATGGACAGCATGTTGGACTTCAGGGTAGTACTCATGAGGCCAACGCCCAAGCTGCCACCAAGTAAGATGAGTGTGTAGAGGAACAGGAGACTCACTCTGTACTCGATCGGCAGGTAAGAGGTTTGGTTCATGCTGCTACTTTGCAGTTTGTCCATGGCCTCGGGAGAAAAACAGAAATAAAGCATTTTGTATTTGAGTCATGTCAAGCCTAAAATGCAAATAATAAATGACTGGTCACTTCCACACATCGCACCATTATAAAAAATATTGTTTAAATATAGAACAGGGATATAGAGCAGTTGTGCCCAATTTCAGTATTGGAGGACCACTGTGTGACACAGTTTTGTAGCTTCCCTATTCTAATACAGTCACTAATTCTGCCAGTTAACAGGTGAGTTGAACCAGGTATATTTGAGCAGAGAGATCATCGCACTGTGTTGGCTCTCCAGGACTGGATTTGGGCACAACTGCTGTAGAGTCTGATTTGTGTTTCTAAATAAAACCACAAATCAGACACATTCTACCCATGTGTGTGAGAGTTTCATACATAAGACGCAGGCAGAACGCATCCAGTTTGCTCCTTATACTGGCAAAAACGCTTAATGTCAAGTCAAGTAGAGTTTTCTTGTCATTTCTACCATATACACAGTACAGAGTAAAAATAAAACAATGTTCCTCCAGGACCATGGTGCAACACAAGAGCAGAACAGAACAGAACACAAGTGCAAAACAGGACAGAACAAGAGAAACAATACCCCTAAACAAGACCAGACAAGACAATGTGCAAATGACAATGGCTACATTGAGGATAAGTACAGTATTTGACCAGGACTGTGGTTTAGCAGCAGAGATGTGCAAGAGAATTGCACCCACTGTTATTGAACAGTTTCTGTCAAACCTTGGACATCAGAAGCACGTAATTAGTGGTCTGCACACAGTTTTCGGAATGAGGTCCAGCTTTAGTAAACTGAATGTTAAATTTAGGCATAACATGACAACATATTGCACTCACGTCGGAGCCCCCTGAGCACGCACACTTGGTCCTGAGTGTATCAGCTGACTTAATGGTAAACTTTAACAGTATGGAATAGAGAAAAAGGATCATAAGATTGTAGGAATACAAACTGTATTGTCGTTTAGATGATTTGCAGGACCAAGTCCTTGGACTTTTCCTACCTAAGATATTACTTGGCTTGTTAATGGAGTCTTCTCTTCAGATTTTCTAATCTGGATTTATCTGATCCAGATAAAAGGTTATGCATTATATAATGGGGGATATTATGTAACGATTCATAGAGCTATGTCTCCACTCAAGCAGAATAGTCTTTATTGTAAACAACTCTTTACAATAAAGGTAGCAAAATGGATGCCACATTGAAAACCCTTTCAGTCCTCCAAAGAACCTTTCAGTGGATGGTTCTTTAGACAACCATTTGTGAGATATGCGAGAGCGTAGAACTGTTAAAGCCTAGAGGAGCTCCACATGAGATAAATATTCTACACAAAGTTTTTTACAGAAACAAGCCAAGGACCATGTAGGAGCCTTTATGTTTTGTATTTGATTCAAGTTCATGCAACTTAACAAAAAAGTCCTAAAAAAAAGGCCAGTAATAAAGGCTGAGCCATGCAAAACTGCTTCATGATGCATGACTGTTTGATTTTGTTTATGAAGTATGAAAGCTGATGGTATGTTATCTGAATAAACATCAAAGCAAAAGTTGCACCTTGGAGTTTACAGCAGGCTGTAACACAAAGCAATACTCAGAACAGAAAATAATGACATGATTTCAGTCTATGTGTCAGGATTGCTTAGCTTATTATGGTCTTTGCATTTTCATAGCATTACTGTCCTTCTGGACTCTGTGGTCTGTTTAGGATCTACCTGTTTTTCATTACAGATCAGGTCAATATGGCATCCAAAAAGAGACTCACCAGTTTAGTGCTGAAGATGTTAAAAAATCTCAGGCTACTTCTGTAAATCCTGCGTTATAATGTCTTCAGCACATAGAGCCTGTTTATCCATAGGAATGGCCTGAGAAACAATAAATTCCCTCACCTCTGAGCTGTCCTCTGCCAGACCAACCTCAGCCAACCAAAAGGCTTCAGGAAGTGTTGACAGCAATGCTGCAACATGGATTAAAGATTGACAAAACCCCTCAGCAATCACTTTGTGATTTTATGCTTTATGGCCTTCAAGAGTGTTTTCTTAAAAGACCCAAATCAGACGTAACAAGAAGAACATGAAACTAACTGATATGAGACTAAAGTAAACATTTTTATGAAATATTAAACAAATAATTGTTTAATTGTTTAATCTAAACAAATAATTTATCTCCCTCCCCTTTCTGTCTCTCGCCTCTCCCTTCTCACTCATTCTATTTCTTTCTTTCTTTCTTTCTTTCTTTCTTTCTTTCTTTCTTTCTTTCTTTCTTTCTTTCTTTCTTTCTTTCTTTCTCACCATCTCTCTGTCTCTCTGTCTCTGTTTCTCATTCCTCTCTCTGCTTCTCTCTACCTTCTGTCTTCTTCTCTCTTTCTTCTTGTTTCTATCTGTGTTTCTACTCTCTCTCTCTCAATTTCTCATTTGTCTCTCTTCCCCTTCTCACCGTGTCTTGTATGTTGCTCTGTTTCTCTCTCCACACTCTCCTCTGTCTCTCTGGTTGTTTCAGTATTAGTTCACTGTAAAGAGACGAGAGCAGAAACAGTTGGAAGTGCTGGAGTTGTCTAAGCAGGTCAAGTGTCTGATGACACAGTAGCAGTAAAAGATAAAAGTTAAGTGCCCACAGATGACAGGGGAGGACTCAGGAATTTCCACACTGCCCTTTACTCTTTATGCAAATAAGGCACATTCTCAAGCCTGGTCACATTTTAAGACGACAGCCGGAGGGAGGGAACACCGGTAGCCAGGCAGAAATTGAGAAGTTGCTAAACACACACTGTTGCAGTTTCCTCTGATGTAAATTTTTAGCATGTAGCATGTATTAAGTAATCAGTCCAGTTTAAACTTCACTTTGAAAGTCAAACACAGCTTGATTACCTTTTTCAGTTAATTGCTGCATGGATCAATTAGAGAAAAATACAAAAGATTCGATCAAACACCTGACTGCTTAAGACTACAACAGAGTGCTTACCACACCATGCTCACCTATTTATTAAGTGAAGTGAAAGTGATCATTCGGTCATACGTGAACACACCACTGCACACAGTGTGAACAGCACAAAATTCAACTTCTGCATTTAACCTATTCACCAAATGAAGCAGGAGGCAGCCAGGAACACGGCGCCCGGGGAGCAGTGTGTGGGGACGGTACCTTGTCAGGGTACCTCAGCTGTGCCTAGTGGTCTTTCTGATCGCAGGGCGAATGCCCTAACCACTAGGCTACCAGCTACCCCAGCTATTTATCATCCCTCATTGAATCTAATAAATATAATGCCAGGTTTCTGTTTTGTACTATTTGTAAACTAAGTAGGAATCAGGGAGGTGCAGACCCACGGGTACCTGGAAACTATAGTAGTGACGTTAGTTAGCAGTTAGTAAATCTCTGTTTAAAAAAAAGACTCTTGATCCAAGTGAGCCCTCAAATTATCTCTAATCTTCCGTTTCCATCAAGGATTTTTGAGAAAGTCATGACCAGTCATGTTCGTTACTACACAAAAAACGTATATATGAATCATTTCAATATGGGTTCATCATAGCACATACACGGCCTTAGTAAAGATAATAAATATTTTTTTGGCCCACTGACAAAGGATTTGTCTCTTTGAAGGTTCTGCTTGACCTTAAAGTGGCATTTGACATGATTGACTACTCTGTTTTACTAGAAAGACTAGAAAACCTTGTCAGAGTCACTGAAACCGCCTTACCCTGGTTTAGATCATACCTGACCAACCACTGTCGGTTTACAGGGAATCCTCATCACCCACCAAAGTAAAATACGGTGTCCCACAAGGTTCTGTATTAGGACCTCTTTTATTTACTTTGTACATTAGGGATGATTATCCAGAAACATGGGATTAGCTTCCACTGTTATGCAGGTGATATACAACTTTATGTCTCTGTCATCCCAGATGATGAACTTAGATAAAATAAGATAGGGGGCTGCATTAAAGATATAAAAGACTGGATGTCACATAACTTTCTCTTACTCAATGCAGATGAAATAGAGTTTCTTCTTCTAGGTCCAGAAGCTGCTAGAAACAAACTGTCAGGTCTAATGCTTGATCTTGTTGGTTCCTCATCCTTTCCAACGTTAACTGTAAAGAATCTCTATGTCACTTTTGATCCCGAGCTTTCATTTGACACACATATAAGTACTGTTACTAAATTAGCTTTACGTCATCTATGAATTACTAAGAAAAAATTGCCCATGTCTTTATTACTTCCAGACTCAATTATTGTAACTGCTCCTTGTCAGGCTGCTCCAACCAAAATCTAAATAAACTTCAACTAGTTCAGAACATGAGAGTCCTCACTCCTACCTGGAAATTGGACCAATATTGTCAAGATTTCATCGGCTTCCAATCAAATTTCAGACTGATTACAAAATTCCACCAATGACATATAAAGCCTTGAATGGCCTCGCACCCAAACATCTCCATAAACTTCTCTCAAACTATGAACCTCCATGGTCACTTGGATCTCAAGGTGCTGACTACTTACTTGTCCCTAGAAATATGAAAGCATCTGCAGGCGGGAGGAGTGTTCTCATAAATAGTGCCCAAGGTCTGAAATGCTATTCTGAATAACATTCCGGACTCAGACACAGTCTCAGTTTTAAGGCCATGCTGCAAGATTACTTGTTTAGTCAGGCTTTCTGTAATTAATCAGCGGAGGTTCTGAATGACTACAAAACCTGCAGCCACACTGGCATTTGATGATAAGACAGTGATCCAGATCATCCAGATCATCCATTCTCTTTCTGTTTGGTACGGATGCTGTCAGGAATAACAACTGATTTACTTAAATTGATTACATCACAAATCAATTGCGAATTATGTTTAATGACTAAAATGTAACCAAATTTTAAAAAATCCTCAAAAATATACCAGATACGTTTTAATATATTGTTATTTCACCTACCAGAACATTACCTAAATACGTGTAGCAGAGTAAATGTAAAGAAAGAAAGAAAGAAAGACAGAAAGAAAGACAGAAAGAAAGGAAGAAAGAAAGAAAGGAATTATTATAATGTGCTTAGAGGTAGGTGCTAAGTTTGTCCACCAGGTGGTGACACCAACAACTATTCCATGCAACTGGACTGGCGCTAAAGTGGGTTTTGAAAACTAAGATCAGTTTTTATCTGTAAGGAAATTCCTCTTTGGATAGTCCCAATAGATTATATATGCATGTTCAAATAATTAACAAACCATCTGATGGAGCTCACTGGTGGTGAACTCACACAGTGGTGAAACCAATAGTATTCAGGATAAGGGTTAGGGTTAGGGTTAGGTTTTGGGGTTTGAATTAAGGTTAAGGATTAGTGATTAGGGCCAGGGCTAGGTTTAGCGAAGGTTAAGGAGATTTTAATAGGCCTTTAGTTGAATATAAGTTAAATGCAAGGACAGGGGCCTATCTCAATAAAATATTTTTAGTAAAGGCCCAGTGATCTTTACACAAACATGATTTATCTTCAATTAATTACCTCAGGTTAACCTGAGCAAACGCAACAATCTGGCAAACCTCTTCTTTTGTAAATAATGACATGATTTAAGACGAAACTTACACAGAGAGGATTTTTTAAGAACCTCATTTCACCCAAATACTCGCTGGATTTGGCACAGAGTGAAGTTTTTTAGCCAAACAACATTGAGAGTAAAAGGAGCTTTGTTGGAGGCACTGAGGATCACATGATTGTCAGGTGGCTGCATTATTGGCAGCAGCCAATGCGAAGTACGATTACTGCATTATACTTTCCCTTAAAAGTCCTAGCTGAACAGTCCATTTGAGACAATGGATAAACACACTGTTGTATCACTTTAAACTTAAATTCAAAACAACTGTCACGCACACCAGGTCACATGCAGCCAAAGGGCACCGGAAATGACTGCACATCAGGTATAAAAGTAGGAAGCAGGTGTGTGTTCCTCGCACAGACATTGAAGTGACATGCTTCAGTCCTTATGTGTCCCAAAAACCTATCTCTCCAGTACTGTGAGAACTCAAAGCCCAGAGGAGCTACCCTCATCTATCCCTGTGTGTGCGAGTGAGAACGAGGACCTGTTTGGTGCGGGTCTCTACTCCTTACAGAGCGTTCTCAGAGTAAACAGCGTGGTTCACCCGCTCCCTTGTGCCATACACGTTGGGGCTCTTCTGCCATGAAACAAGGTTGTGTTTTGGTGTGTCTTGGTCCTGCATTCCTGTGCTACTTTGACAAGAACTAGGTCAAAAGTTTACTTAGTATAAGCACACTTGCTCACTCTTAGTAAAAAGGGCTCTATGTAGCACCAAAAAAGGTTATATTACTTGCAGATATAAGGAGGACTGTTTTGGTACTATAAAAGCTATTAAAAGAATTAAAAAAAAAACACAGGTTCACCATCAGAGAGAGATAGAACCCATTTAAGAAGGCAAAGATCGTTCCATAGTTGGAACAGATGGTTCCATGACCCATGCCGTTCTGCTTCTATATAAAACATTTTAAAATGTTATTTAAAAAACATATACAGCCTTTATATCATACAGGAGAATCACCTAACCAGGAAAAGGACCATTCAGCATTCAAATGCTGCTTTTACAAGGATGTACACTCTTTGCAAAATGTACTTTTTGTTGGTACCTAAAAAGGGCGTTTGACTCATTTATTTCATGGCGAGTCCTTTCTGGATTGTAGACTACTCAGACCCATTTTCAAAAGGTTCTTCATAGGACGATCATTTTCTCCACCAGAGGGCTAAAAATATATAATAGTTAGTAAATAATTAGGAAATATTTGGCTATTTGTGGACTCACTCAAGAAAATCACCATTAGCCTTATCCTTCTTCCTTTCATTTCTTTTGTCGGCTGTTTTTTCTGCATCATGTCACATATGATCTTTAAAATGTGTGAAGCTTTAGGATGAGTAGACCAACAGAATTCCTCCAGAATGACTTCAAATGTCTTATACTGACTTACATCAGAAATGAAGATTCTTTTTGCCTTCTTCTGTAAAGGTACTGTTTTGGAGATACTCACATACACTCTGCCTCCTGTACAGAGAGTGATGCTGTTAGACTGCTATGTTGTATATTTGACCTCATTGAGTGTATGAACAAAGGCCATTTCCAGAATACTGGGCCAGCGGGTTTGAACACTCCCGCACCGATTAGCTGTGGATTAGTCGATCGCTAATCCAGGCCAACACACTGCAGCTCATGCTGAAGTGTGTATAAGCGTTTTCTGATTGTGTGCACAGTGAGAAAACCATGTGGTGAACTGCCTGCTGAGGATTCTTCTGTGTTAAAATGGCCAACATACATACTCTCAGGTAAACAAAACCCCTTTTTAATGCAGTTTCTTCCTTTAATTCTTTACGTTACATATTCACTTATAAGATGGATAGTCTATTAGCATTTGTAGATGTTCTGAATAAGCAATGTACAATTATATCAGAATAATATCAGTTTCTACAGATGATTGGTTTGATAAAATTGTAGGTTTTACAATTGAGAGATAATTCAAACCCAGATTTGATTACATGTACAGTACTCCAGAAGGACAGAATGTTCAGGCTGTGCTAAAATATTAACCTGTGTTTCACAATAAATAAATGTTATAGTTAAACTTGATGCTTATTTGAGTGGATGTACAGTCACCATATTGAAGCATCTCTACTCTAAAGAGTTACAATGTGTTAACATGATTGAATGTTAGTTAGGAGTGTTTTTTTTTTACCAACAAATCACAGCCCACACAGCTGGCCAACAAAAGTATTTAATTGACCAGAGCATTTAAAATGCAAACAAAAATTTTGCACAGTAATCAGTGTAGCCTCTTCAGTTTCCCGTGACTGTATAATCAAACACCCTTAGAAATAAAAAAGTTATCCATGATAGATGCCTTCCACAAGAAAACAGTAAAATAAATGTTTTACATTTACTTGCGCTAAATATATAATCAGCTTGTGTCAGTTTTGGCCTAACCAAAAAGCAACTTCAACAACCTAAACAATTATTTTTTACTTTTGCATATTACCACAACAATAACGTTTGAGATAACACTTTATAACAAAAACAAAACGTATACAATAATCCCCTGCTTTTCACGGTGGTTACGTTCCAGGAGCAGCGAAAAACCGCGTTGTTGTGTTTTGGTAAAAAAAATACATAAAAAGGCCTATTTTTATAGTGTAAACCCTAATAATGCCCCGACATATGCTCACAGAACATTTAATTTCATTTAAATGCATTAATGCATTACCCTTAAAGAAAATGCCAAGGTAAACCCGTATTCGCCTCTTTTAATTTAAATTCCCTGCCGAGATATGCAACTTGGAAGATTGCGGGACAAAAGTATTGAGACACGCGGCGAGGTGATCAGTTTTCAGGGAATAACCCTTGATCTACTCAGGCTAAAAATACAAATGAGGGTTTGTTGGAAATGTCTCCTGGAGATCAATTGAACTGTGGAGTTTGAAGTGTCTGAGTGCTTGCAACCCGGAGAAATCATGCTTGGAGCGCAGGGGCTCAACCCTGCTTTGGAATTCGAAAAAAGTGATTCAAGTTTGGCAAACATCCAGAAAAAATATAATTATTGCCACAAAAAGGCAAAACAAAGCAGAGAATATTTGCAGCTTCCGCATTCCGCATAAAACTATGAGTTCGGTTCTCAAAAAAAATGCGTGTGACTGAATCCGCGACTCCTGATCCGCTTAAAACTGGGGGGTTACTGTATATGAAAAAAATACATGAAAATTGTTCTACAGCTCTCATACAGTACAAAACACTGTATGAGAGCTGTAAAACTATTTTCATGTCGCATAACCACTGCTGGTTCATTACAAAGTAAAATTTTATTTATTGAATTAAGTACCAGTATCAGTTCTGATTCAGTCCACGATTAGGACAACCACAAACTTGTCAACCTGTGACACTGTCATTTACTGTAATCACTCGTTCACTAGGGCTTTTTTCCTGGGCGAGTGGTCTTCTGATGTAAGACTGGATGGCAAAACAGTCATTATTACAGGAGCCAACACTGGCATTGGCAAGGAGACCACCAAAGACTTGGCAAAAAGAGGTAAGCAGTCCTGTACTACATGAGTTTACCACAAATATCGCATTGTAGATTCTATGTGATTCTGTAAACTGTATGGCAATCAAATGAGGGAAGGTCAGGAAAGGCTATATACTAAAATGGCTTGCTTAACCATGAATGTTACATGATGACCAGACTCTTCTGTCTCATAGGGGCCAGGATCATCATGGCATGCAGAGATATCGCCAAAGCCGAAGTTGCCCAAAGAGAGATCATTGAGGACTCTGGCAACCCAAACATTGTCATTAGGCAACTGGATCTGTCTGACACCAAGTCAATTAGAGAATTCGCACAGATAATCAACAATCGTGAGTAAAGACTCAAAACACCTATATATTTTAAATACAAACTTTAATTGACCCAGCCATAAATATCGCAGACTCATGCTGTGTTACTTTGGTTGTGTGTGTTATGTGTTTTTATGTGAGTGAGGTTTTATTTCTTCCTTAAGGGTAGTACAGTGTTTGAGTAGTTGAAGCACAATGCCCTAACTTTGAATAAAAATATATCCACTTAGCTGGTAGCCTCGCAGTTAGGGTGTTAGCCCTGCGATCAGGAAGTTGTGAGTTTGATTCCCAAGACTGCGAAGCACCTCTGAGGCACCCTTACACAAGGTGCTATACCCACACACTGCTGCCTGGGCGCTGTGTTCTTGGTTGCCGGCTGCTTCACTTGGTGAATGGGTTAAATGCAGAGGAAAAATTTTGTGCTGTTCACACTGTGTGCTGGGGTGTGTTCACGTATGACAGAATGTTTGCTTTCACTTATTTTTAATGAGTAGTTGGTTTTAAAGATGCCACGGAGAAGACTGAATGACTGAAAGTTAGCCCAGTTTGTTGCGTAGTGTAGTGTACTTCCTGTTTATATACTCTGAGACGCGAGTCACTTCCAGTGCCTGATGATGTCATGTGGCCTGGTGCATGTGATAGTACCCCCCGTAGGCCGTAGCCTTCACAGTCGAAAAGATACTGGGTACTATGACCACGGCGTCGGGAATCCAGGATCCACCAGATGGTGAAGACATGACCACCGTCAATAATCTGAGGCGGAGGAGGAGCCGGTTCCTGGGGAGACAGAGGAGAAAAGAACACAGGTTTTAACTGAGACGTGAAATACTGGGTGGATCCTGAGAGAGGCAGGCAGCAGGTTACAGGGGTGATGCGATGGGTGATCTTGAATGGGTCAATAAAACAGGGTGCCAGCTTCTTAGATTCAGTGCAGAGGTTGATGTTGCGGGTGGAGAGGTAGACCCTGTCACCAACATGGAACAATCATCCTAGAGGGTGCCGACAGTGATATTGATGAGTGTAGCGGGCATTGGCTCGTTGGATGACAGCACAGGCTGTCCAGAGCCGTCAGCACCTGAGGACCAACAGTTGGGCCGACAGTCCATCGACCTCAGGTTCCTGGTATTCAAACACCGGAGGCTGGAAATCGTTGCACACCTCAAATGGGCCAGTAGCCGAAGAAGTGATGACAGCTCTGCCCAAATGAGGTTGCAGGCCCAGGAGCGCCGATGATCGGCCACAAAATATCGGAGGAAGTGCTCCAGTTGTTGGTAGATCTGCATCGTCTGACCATTAGTCTGAGGGTGATACCCTGAGGAGAGGCTGGTGGTGACATTAATCAGGTGGCAGAAGGCCCTCTAGAACTTGGCAATGAACTGGGGCCCATGCAAGCAGACTACATGCTCGAGGACCAATTTGGCATTGGTTTTAACCATGAGGAGTCCGGTCAGAGACACCAGGTGTACAGCCTTGGAGAACCAGATGAAAATGGTGAGAATGGTGTTCTTTCCAAAAGAGTCAGGTAAACCAGTGATGAAGTCAAGGACAATGTGTGACCAGTGTGATCACCGGATGTTGGGGTACTGGTGGATTTGTCCCTGGCACAGGTTGCACAAGCCTGATTGATGAATAGGGGTGTACCATCAACGTCTGTGATTTTAACAAGTCGAGATAACACCTCAATCCCCAACTGGGCAGCATGAGCCTGATCGATGAAATTCCCAGCTGGCCTCAAGTCAACAAAGGCAGTGGTCTGTTGGTAGCCCAGATGAAGACTGAAGAATGATGTGAGAAACGGTTGGTAGGCAGGAGGTGGCAACCAGCGGACCAGGTGAGTTCCTCCCCCTGGTCTTGGCATTTCCCAGACGAAGAGTACAGACAGCACAATGGAGATTGGGGGAGGCACAATAAGCACAAATGCTTTGGCGATAACATCTCTCTTTCTCCGCCACAGACAGGAAGGTGTGGCCAAGCTGCATGTGTTCCACCGCTCCGGTTGAGTGGGCCTCTGAGGCAGGTGGAGGTCTGGTGGCTGAACTTGGTCCGGGGAGCAGCAATCGGTTGAGTGCGAGGAGCAGCTTTGGGTAAGGAGCTGAGACACAGGTCTACTCTGAGGATGAGCTGTATTGTACCCTCCAATGTCTCTGGAAGTTCACGGCCAACCAGTTTGCTCTTCAGACGAGTGGACAGACCTTTGTAGAACACGGTCTGGAGAGCGGCGTCACTCCATGTCGTCTGGACAGTGAAGATATGGAATTCGGCTGTATATTTACTGACAGGGCAGTCACCCTGCCGAAGATCATAGAGCCGTGAATTGACCTCCACCTTGCTCTCAGGATGTTGGAAAGCAGCCTTGGGTTGTAGTGTGAACACAGGGTAGGAAAAGGTTGTGTCACTGTTGGACCTCTGTACCACTGTAGCCCACATTGCTGCCTGCCCAGTGAGAAGTGAGAAGTGCAATCCTGCCCCTGTCTGAGGAGTAACGGTTGGGCTGGAACTCAAAAAGGAGAGAGAGGTTAGTAAGGAAGACGTTGCACTTCCCATCCATCCCATTCCACTTCTCAGGCAAAGTCACTTTAGGTACAACAGGAGGTGAAGGGGTTTGGACTGCCTCTCGGGAGGATGATTGTTCAGCGGACAGGTCTTAGTGAGCCTTCTGCTGAGGAGTGAATCTCTGCATTACCGTTTCAGGTTCACAATCTCGACTGCCTGCTGATTTATCACCTTCCAGAGACGAGCTGAAACTGCTGGGCTCACTTGAGACACGGACATTCTATCGTGGAGAAGACGTAAATGACTGAAAGTTTGCTCAATTTGTTGCATAGGGGAAGAGCCCAGTAACAGAACACACAAAAGCACACATTTTAATATGAGAACATTCCCCAAAAGGAGTAATGATTTCCACCAGGAACCAACATTCTCATATGCACACAGAAGGGTATATAAAGGGTTCAACTGAACCAAAGTACTCACGGTACTACATGCTAATGATTAGTGGTGATCGGGCATGAGACCCAAACGTCTGTGTTTAGTGTGATACCTATTTCCTGTTTATATACCCTGAGACACGAGTCGCTTCTGATGCCTGATGACGTCACATGACCTGGGGCCTCATGTATAACGCCTTGCTGAGAATTCACACTAAAACAGCACATACGGACAAAACTAGACACGTGTACTAGATGTACAAAACTGTGCGTAAGCAATGTTCTACGCACTTTCCCTTTATAAATCCCAATCCACATGAAATTGTACGCACGTTGCCAAACCCATAGTCACGCACAGACTCCTCCTATAATTTTACATATCTGAATATGCAAATCAATTTAAAAACTAGCTTTGTTTAGGGTTTTGTTAAAAAACAATGGCCAGGGCACATGAAATTAGCTAGGAAATTAAGGCGAATTAAGACAAAAAGCCCCTTAAATGATAGAACCTCCTGAATTAATGCCTTATGTTTAAGATTAAGTCGTTTCACCCTGTGAATAACCTCTAGTTTGCTTCCAACACTACTATTTCTGAGAATAAACAAATCATGGGTTGAGCCAAGCTATCGCGCTACAACATAAACGAGATGCATCACAAATAAATTGCACATTAATAGAATGAAAATGTTTTCTATTAGCATAAGCAAATTCCTTCTCTGAAGTCGCCTTTATAGCAATGTGTGTGCAGTCGATCGCTCCGATTAAATTTTGAAAACCAGACATCGCTGCAAATTGCGCATTAGTGTTTGCCTGTTTATCCACCAAGGAAATTGTACGGTTTATACCATCCCATACAGCGGGCCTGGCTCGATAGGTCTGCGGGTTCACGCTTAAAAGCCTTTCTGGCTAAAAACCAGAGGGTGGATAGAAATTGTAACAGGACAGTTATGGCGCCATTCCTTAAAGTCTGCCTTTGTAAAGCTGCCCCAGTTCAGGACACAGCTCCAAGAGGATAGTTCTTGGGAAATTGACTTAGAAGCCAGTAATCATCATGAGCCAGGAAATCAGTATGATCCCTGAATATACACGCTCTTCTAATTCTTCCATTTGCCAGTTCTGCCAATAACACAAGAGCAGCCATGGTAGTTGCAATAGCTTGGCCATTCTCTCCACCGTTTTATTGTTAAAATTAACTGCAATGTCTTTGATAAAGACCGCATCATTAATGCAAAGTACAGTAAACGTATACGCGGATCGGGACTCGCGGATCCAGTCACATACGTTTGGGTTTTTTTTGGATAATGAATAACGAAATCGGTAATTTTTTTTTTTTGGAAAAGCGAAATCGTTACTTTTTCGGAGTAACGTTACTTTCTCTCTCTCTCTCTCTCTCTCTCTCTCTATTCATATTCTCTCTCTAGTGCGCGCTCTCTCTCTGTCTCTCTCGTTCGCGACTTTTCCGTAGCGAGCGTCTCTCTTTCTCTCTCTCTCTCTCTCTCTCTCTCTCTCTCTCTCTGTATCTCTCTCTCGCGCGCTCTCTCTCTGTCTGTCTCTCTCGTTCATGACTTTTCCAGAGCGGGCGTCTCTCTGTCTCTCTCTCTCTGTCTCTGTATCTCTCTCTATTGCTCTCTCTCGTTCTGGAGTGCACGGATCGTCTCTCTCTCTCGCTCTCTCTTACTCACTCTCTCTCTATCTGTATCTGTCTCTCTTGTTCGTGACATTTCCATATATAAACCTTGGGTTTATCTTTACATTTTCGTTAAGGGTAATGTATTAAACTGTTTAAAATGAAATTAAAGTGTTCTGGGAGCACATCTGGGGGCATATTTAGGGTTAACACTATAAAAATAGGCATTTTATGGCATTTTTTGACCAAAACACAACAACGCGGTTTTTCATTATATGCGGGTGCTCATGTAACGTAACCCCCACGAATAACGGGGGTTTACTGTATACAAATGGGAAGCCACAGTACAGCTGATTTGCCACTAGGTGCCACCCATTTACAAAAACTATATATATCTCGACGTGATCGTGGAAACGTGTGTACGCAGCATTTTTGTGCGTATGCACCGTTTATACATGAGGCCCCTGGTGCGTGTGACAGAAGAAGGATGATCTTGGTATGGAAAGCAGTAATTTAGTGTGTTTTCCTTATTGATTAATGCCTTTTCCCTTTCTATTTAGAAGAGAAACAACTTCATATTCTCATAAATAACGCTGGAGTCATGATGTGTCCCTATTCTAAGACTGCAGATGGCTTTGAGATGCAGTTTGGAGTCAATCATTTGGGTAAAAGTGTCTTTTGTCCCCTCGTATCAGTCAATAAACGTAGACATAATGTAATAAATATTCTTGCCTTGTGTTCTAATGTTTTATATTGATTTATGTTATTGAAGCAAACAAACTCAGTCTAAAGTATTTTATACGTTAGTAAGCTATACATTAGTAAGTTAAACATTACACACTTAAGTATAATTTGAGATGTTTACTTGGAGGTGGCATACAGACCCGATCCTGTAAGTCTATAGGTTTTAGGTTCCCATCACATCTGTGGGGTTCTAGGAGCAGGATTGAGAAACAGACTATATCCTCTTGAGAACCAAAAAACACCTTACAATTTAAATTTCTTTGAATATATTTTTTATTTTAATTTCCCAGCATGTCCACTGTAGAGAACAACAGGACGATTTCCGCATGAAAACAGAACTGAATTTAGAAATGAAAAAAGTGATATTAACTAGGGCTGTAACGGTACATGTATTCGTACCGAACCGTCACGGTACATGGGTCACGATTCGGTACATGATGTCTTTCGGAGAATACATGGTACGATGGAGAAGACGGGATTGAAGTAATACGGAATCACAGAGGGACCAAAAAGCGCAAGTAAATCCTAAACCTGGGTCGTAGTGTGGTGCAATAGTGCCACCTACTGGCGTAACACTTCTGCTGCCTTTCACATACATGAAAATATAAGCAAGAGTGTGTGTTAATACACTGCTGTTTATTTAAAATAAATGAAAACAAAACAAGCCTCATTCTTTAGAACTTTTTGTTGCCCAATGTTACGGTCGCCTCGCCCTCACCCCGTAGATTACGCTCCCCGTCCCCCGAGTATTAGTTATTCTTTTAATCATGTCCCTGTTTCGTTTCTGTCTCCGTGCCGTCCCGGTTCCCAACCTGTCCGCATCCCATTCTCCCTCCGTTCCTCCCTTCCTCCCTTCCCCCCCTTTCACCCTTTAGAGTATCCACGCACCATTTGTATCGCGTCCCGTCCTTATGAGTTAAACCTGTTTCTAATCCTGAGCACTATTTAAATCCCAGTCTGACCCCTACCCGGCGTGTCGGTACTTGCTCTCTCCCTGTAGATGTACCCTTGTTATTAATGTTTCTTGTTGTTCTCTTTTGTTTGCAGGCTCGTGCTTCATCTGTTTGAGTTGGTGCTTGTGCCCTGAATGATCTGACGCTGTGTACCACGTTTTTTCTCGCCTGGACAGTCTTGCTGCTTTGTGTTCAAGTTTGGAAACTAAGCACGAGCCTTGCCGTTTAGTTTTTCTGGGTTTTGTTTCTTAGTTCTGGTTGTATTTTCTGTTATTCTTCTGAGTCGGGGTTTTTTTGGTTTCCTATATTGTTTTTCTGCTTGGTGCCTTTAGTTCTATTTATTAAACTGTTCGTTTGTTTTCACGTAGCCTTGCGTCCTCCCCCTTCCCTTTCATACACCCAACATGACACCCAACTTTGCTGTATCGTGAACCGTACCGAACCATGACCCCAAAACCGAGGTACGTACCAAACCGTGACATCTGTGTACCGTTACACCCCTAATATTAACCCATAAACACATTCAATCTGATCAAAATAGTACACTTCTGTATCACTCTTCTGTTGCTTGCTGCTTGCAAGGACAACATGTATTCTAGTTCAACAGTGAATTATAAGTCATAGAACATCCTCTGGATATTTTAGTTGTGATAGTCCTGGAAGCATGTTTTCTTTTTGGTTCTGCAGAGGAACATCTTGCATTTGGTGGTGCACCTCGTGTATGTCTTGCCATTGCCACTCTTGTTCCCAGCATGCAAACCCATCACATGACACATCACTGGAAAACCCAGGATGTCATCTACAGAACACTATAGGGCTTGATGGAGTATCTCCAAATACTTAAGAAAGATACAGGTGAACAAAATGTCCACTATGAAGGACACAAATGAATGGGCCGAGTCTCAGGGGGATATGCAATATACTTTGTGCCTATCTCTAATAGTGCCAGCACTGCTGCCTCGTAGGTCACTTCCTGCTGACCTTCCTGCTGGTTGATCTGCTGAAGAAGTCTGCTCCATCCAGAATCATCATCCTCTCATCCATGGCCCACAGCTGGGGCACCATAAAGCTAGATGACATTAACAGTGAGAAGAGCTACAACAGCAGGAGAGTGTATGGCCAGAGTAAACTGGCTAACATTCTCTGCGCTCGCTCCCTAGCCAAGAGACTTCAGGGTGAGTGTGACATGGTCTAAAAACTCTCAGTTCACTTTAATTTCTTGAATAAAATGTAAAATGCTTTTTTAAATAACTGTATGCCATACTATTTTTAAAATACTGTTAAAAAATAAGGTATATTTTATGTTGCATGATAGCATAGAAGCACTGCTTTAGGTTACACGAAGAAGCATCACTGAAAAAAAATTGCGAGTGAGAAGATCTTTATGAATGTTTAGAAAATCTTCACATTAAATAAGGCTCCTGCTCTAAATGAAAGGCTCTTCTTAGAATCCTTTCATTATGTTGAGATTCTTTAAATTTTATACTGGTTCTCCAAAGAACCATCATTTGAAATGTTCATTAGGGAATCCAAAGTCGTCCTTCTACAGCCTTGTGCAAAAAGCCCTTAAGGCACAGAGACTCTTCATTGTCAATTTTTATGTTGTCAAATAAATCCTCTCATTTTAGGAATAAATAATATAGGCTTAAACTGAGTGGTGTAGTACTGAAAGTACTGTTTAGCTTTCTTTTAACATAATGTTTTTCTGTGTGTATTCAATAGTGACAGGTGTGACAGTATATGCTGTCCACCCAGGAATTGTACGCACTGAACTGAAGAGACACATGAACTTGGGCCTCCTCTGCATGTGGAAAGTTGTCAGGCCTTTCACTAAGACGACAGTGCAGGGTGCTCAGACTTCAATCTATTGTGCCGTGGAGCCAACACTGCAGTCAGAAAGTGGGGGCTATTACAGGTACTAGCCTCTTTGTTGAAGGAATGGCTTACTGAAACAAAAAAACTTAATGCAAGCATAGTCTTAGCCAAGGCATTTTAGTTGTCCAGAGTGCACTTCTTTAGTTTTACATTGGTTCATATCTTGCTAAGGTCATCACTCTTGTCAAATTGTTAAAATCACAGGGGACCCAAATCCATGTTTGTATGATGCTCTTGTGGGCACACTGTACATGTACAAAGAATGGACAAGCTGTGGTTAATACTAAATAGGCAGTGTGGCCAAACTCAGAAAAGGCTGCTGAGAAAATGTAGTAAAACTAACCTGTCAAATTGATCTATCAAATTAACTTATTTATCAAATTAACTTATCATCTGCTTATTTGTTTGTCATTGTGTAGAACCTGTTTCACTCGCTGTGTTTCGATTTGCTTCAGAGCAGGATGGCATGCTTTGAATTACACATGCTCATCAGAATATCAGAACCACAGCCAAATAATTCTTAAACAGGACTTATATGCATTTTGAGCCTTTTTCTTATACAGTTGTATGCTGCCCCCCTGGTTAATCTGCAAGTTTTGAAACTACATTGTACAAACTTAAATATGACATACGCACAATTATCATTTATTAGGCCTTAAGCATTTTCCAAGTCAAGTGTTACCAATAAATCAAATAAACCCGACTGAGATGCAGTGGCAGAACAATATAAAGGCAGTTTGAAAGCAGTTGTTGCTGCTAAACTTGGTACTGGTTATTAAGTGCACATGTAATTACTTTTTGATAAATTAAATGATCAATTAAAAACTGCTTTGTGTGTTCTTATACTCACCTAGTCTTATTTTACATATTTGAAACCTTTTCATGGGCCAAATACGCTTCTTTGGGACCACAATTAGACTACTCCATTCACTGTTGGATGGTTCAATGACTCCCAGTTCTTGCATAGTCTGGATCTCAGCTCTTAGCCCAGCCGTGAGGGTTTCCGGCACCCTGTAGGGACGCTGTCGAATTGGAGTAGCATCCTTTAGATGAATCTTATGCTCCAACACTTCAGTGCAGCCTGGTCTGGACTGGAACAGAGTTGGGAATTGGTTGAAAATCTCTGAGAGTTCACCTCTCAAATCTTCCTCCAAATGCTGCATTGACAGCTTCACTTCCTTCCTCTGCTGCCATGCCATCATGTCGTCATCTTCCTCCTTATCATCGGCATCCACTTCACACACCATCATCACCTTGGTTTCCTTCATCGCTACCTCTGTCATCTCAGGTCACTGAACTCCCAGTGTCAATCAGTGCTTGAACCGCTTGCCCATTCACAAAAATCTCACATTTCACATCAACCATATCACCAAGACTGTCCCCCTCCCTTGGTACATAACAAAACCCATTCAGCTTAGCTTTCCGCATAGGACAGACAACAGCCTTATGTCCTAACTGCTGGCAATAGAAACATACTAACTCTTGACTCTTGGTACAGTCATTGTCCCATTTCACCCCAGCCCCGCCCCCAGCCATACCTTTATTGTCCCAAGTGTCCTTGACGTCTCTGGTTACTTGAGGTCGAGGTGGTGCTTGAGGTCGCTGATGTCCCCTCCGATGAGCATTTAGATACTGCATCGCAAGTTTTGCTGCCACCTTACCATTCTTTGGCTCATGCTCCTTGACCCAGGTTCTGACGTCATACGGCAGGACATGAATCAACTGCTCCAGAATAATCACTTCCCCAACATCCTCCTTGGAAAGCTGCTCTGGACGTATCCAGCGACGATACAGACCCTTCAGACGATTGTAGGTCTCAGTAGGGGTCTCGCCAGGTGGTGTGGTGGGCTCTCTGAAGCGCTGATGGTATGTCTCTGGTGCAATGTCCACCTTCTCCAGCAGGGCCTCTTGCAGGTCTTGATATGAATTGGACCGCTCCTCATCCATCGCTGTGTAAGCTGCAAGCGCCTTCCCTGTCAGCAGTGGCACCAGACGGCATGCCCACTCATGTTCTGGCCAAGCCCAGGTTCTGGCCATGCGCCATGTCACGGTGAAGGTATCTGCCCTGGACTCTCTGGCCGTGGAATGTCGATGGGGGGTTGGTGTGGGTAGACCCATCCTTAGGCTCTCTGATGCTGTTACAGACATCGCCGGGGCTGTGTGGGGTGACTGCTAATCTTCAGCTTGCCCTTGGACGAGATGTGTAGCCAGGCCCCGAACCTCCGCCAGGAAACGCTCCTCTCGCCGCTGCTGTGTAGTCAGGAACTCCTTCAATAGGCCTGCTACATCACTCATCGTCCTATCTCCATCAGCTACAGTAGCTGCTGTTGCCTGTAAGCGTGCTTTGGGGTGATGGTCTGCAGGGGTGCTAGCGGTCAGCTTTGGGCGTACGTCTTGTGAAGGTTGTTCTGACGGTTCATCAGAAGCA
This sequence comes from Hemigrammopetersius urotaenia, assembly GCA_037974485.1. Lineage (NCBI taxonomy): Eukaryota > Metazoa > Chordata > Actinopteri > Characiformes > Alestidae > Hemigrammopetersius > Hemigrammopetersius urotaenia. The sequence continues at coordinate 23,278 of JBBPDC010126313.1, forward strand.
TCCGCCCAATCATCTTCACCCTTTACAGCAGCCCTTCCTATTTCATCCATCTTGGTTTCTTCAGGATGCACTTTGTGTGGCTGGCCAATCCCACTTCTGACACCATATGTCACAGAGTCACTCAGCTCAGCCGTGGATTGATCAAAAAGACAGGTTCTGCCACAACAGCACTTTAGTGCAAGGTGTTTTTATTTATTTCTTATCAGTACACCCCAAAAATCCAAAATGTTGAAAAAATGTAGAATGAAAATAATCTTCACTTCCAGTCTGGACATGTGCATGTCCAGGGTCATCTTACACAATAAGGTATTCAACAGTTCATTTTATAAAATAAGGTATTCAATATAGTTGATATAATAAGTCATTCTCTACTAACGGAGGCCTGTGGGGGCTTTCCACCTCCCTTTCCAGTCCTTCACTGAACTGTATTGTACAGACATTGGTCAGACATAAACTTTTAAACTTAATTGTAGAGGTATTTTACATATAATTATGCCAAGTAAATTAACATCAATTAGTAAAATACCCCTTCATATCCTGCTACTACTGGTTTGAAGGCACTAAGAACCATGGCAGTCCTGGGGAGGACTTTTACTCTTTGGACCTGGATTACCCACCTCTGGTGGCTGTATCCAGATGTTTTTATTATATCCATGTAGGTATAGCTATTTTCAAAATGCATCTGTGTTTGTTTGTGTGAAATGTAATCGTTAACAACTTTCTGTTCATTTTTCCTTTCTTTACATATAGTGACTGTGGACCTGGAAGGTGCACCAGAGCTGCTAGAGATGATGAAATGGCACAGAAACTGTGGGAGCTCAGTTGCCAGATGCTTGAAATTAGCTGGGACTGAATGCAAGACATTTAGATGTAGCTGTACTTGACTACATCTAAATAGAAATAATTATATAAATAATATAATTATTTTATTTTATTATATAATAATATAAATAATACTGAGAGTATCCCGATTTTACCCACTTTGAAGATCATTTGTTTGATTTCTAAACATTTGATTTGTATTCTGAGAGACTAGTTCCTTTTTGCTCAAACTATGGAGCCCCGCTTCCATCAGATCAGTGCTGTTCTCAGTACTTTTGTTACTGCGGGCCACACCTCCAGCCCTTGTTTTAACATTCTCAAACAAGGGTGTCAAACTCATTTTTACCATGAGCTGAATGAGTCTAAAATTAAACTTTTGTGGGACTGACTGAATGAAAATATTTTAAGTGCACACAACACCCAACCATCTGAAATGCCTCTGAACCCTAACCCCTGCTTTCTTAGTTTCACTGGTTGGCCTATATATTTATCACAAATGTGTATGTATGTATTAGGGTACAGGCATTTGGGGCTTAGGCCTATCCAGGGCTTTGCAGCATGAAAGCCTGATATGACTAGGCCCCAGGACAAAGAAGTGTGAGAAATACAGATTTAGTCTACTGCAACGTCTTGCACATGATCAGTTAAACAACAACAGCTACTGGTTTATTAAAACAAATACTTTTATAAAACCACAGTAAATTCAAATCTGCCTTATCCTCAGGTTTTACTTAAGAGCAGGGGTCTCAAACCTGTCCAGAAAGGGCTGCTGTGGGTGCAAGTTTTCATTCTAACCAAGAAGAAGCCAGACCTGAGTAACTGAAAACCAAGTCCAACTGATTACAGAGGTGGGATCAGGTGTGTCTCCTGCTTGGTTGGAATGAAAACCTGCACCCACAGCGGCCCTTTCTGGACAGGTTTGAGACCCCTGCTTAAGAGCATATCTATGTAGACAATAGTCTATGCAAATGTACTAAATAGCTGTACTATTTCCAAATGTTGATAAAGGAAGTTTAAAGAGGCACACAGACCAATGCAGCTTAATAAACTTCTTTACAGACTCTTGACAACAGCATGTCTCATCACTTTAACACAACAAACTCAATAAAGTCATTGCATTATTTTGTTTTTTTGTCGGATTTCTAGTTTATGCAAGTCATTTACTCGTAGTCTATAACAGTGGTTCCCAACCTGGGGTCCGCGTCCCCTTAGGGGGGTGCAAGAGATCGCAGGGGGTGCGCACAATTTTGTCTGCACTGCAGGTTACCAAGATTATATCTGTAGACATTAAATTCATAAAATCCCAATATCTGAAAAACATGAGTGTGTGTGTGTGTGTGTGTGTGTGTGTGTGTGTGTGTGTGTGTGTGTGTGTGTGTGTGTGTGTGTGTGT
>JBBPDC010126944.1:0-12500 GCA_037974485.1 Hemigrammopetersius urotaenia
TCTCTCTCTCTCTCTCTCTCTCTCTCTCTCTCTCTCTCTCTCTCTCTCTCTCTCTCTCTCTCTTTCTCTCTCTCTCCACCACATCTCTCTACACCCAACCCCCACCCCATATTTATTATTTAATTCATGCTATTGTATGTAGGACACTACAATCTTCTTTCTGGCATGATTGTAATTTGAAGGTGAGCGGAGTACCCAGCTAATCGCAACAGTGCCCTCTGCTGGTCACCAAACCAACCAACAGCTCACTGCTCCTCTTGACTTCTGATGTTAAATTCTCCAGGCTGACAGAGAACATTATTTGAAACACTACTTATGGGGAAACATTCACCAGATATTCAAGGTAAAAAGTTGTATAGCTATTTAAATACAAACATATACTGAACAAAAATATCAACTTTTTTGTATTATTCATGAGCTGAACTCAAAGATCTGAAACATAAAGACCCATTACTCTCAAATACTGTTCACAAATCACATGTCTAAATCTGCGATAGTGAGCACTTCTCCTTTACTGACATAATCCATTCCATCTCACAGGTGTGGCATATCAAGGTGCTGATTAGAGCATGAATATTGCACAGGTGTGCCCTAGACTGCCAACAATAAAAGGCAATTCTGAAATGTACAGTTTGATCACACAGCACAACGCCACAGATGTCGGAACTTGAGTGGGTAAATGCTCACATTCTATGGTGTCGGGTACGTTGGAGAGGCGTTCTGTTCACAGCTGAGGGCCGGTTTTCACTGTTCAGGGCAGATGGCAGACAGCATGTGTGGCAGTATGTGGGTGAGCGGTTTGCTGACGTCAGCGCTGTGGATCGAGAGGCCCATGGTGGCGGTGGACCACTCATTTTGAATGTACAGAGATACCGTGAGGAGATCCTGAGGCCCATTGTTGTGCAATTCATCCACGATCATCACCTCCTGTTGCAGCAGGATAATGCACAGCCCCATATTGCAAGGATCTGTACACAATTCCTGGAAGTTGAAAACATCCCAGTTCTTGCATGGCCAGCATCCTCACCGGACATGTCCCCCATTGAGCATGTTTGGGATGCTCTGGATCTGCGTATACAACAGCGTGTTCCAGTTCCTGACAATATTCAGCAACTTCGCACAGCTATTGAAGAGGAATGGACCAACACTCCACAGCCCACAATCAACAACCTGATCAATGCGACGGAAATGTGCTGAACTGCGGGAGACAGATTTGTGAACAATATTTGAGAGTAATGGGTATTTTGTCTTTGAGTTCAGCTCATGAAAAATGGGAACTTTGAGTTCAGCTCATGAAAAATGGGAGCAAAAACAAAAGTGTTGCGTTTATAATTTTGATCAGTGTACTCAGACTATGAGCCTTAACATCAGGACCAAGGGCTTCACTTTCACTCGCTTTTTACCTTTTCACCAGGGGTCTTTACCTCTGAACTAAAGGTTTTCAACTATACATTAACGATCTTCATCCCTGTAGTAAGTGCATTGACCTCTTCACTAATAGTCTACATTTCTACACTAATGGTATACACCTCCACACTGATGGTCTACACTTCTACACTAATGGTCTACACCTCTACACTAATTGTCTTCATCCTTGCACTAAGGGTCTTCACTTCTACATTAATGGTATACACTTCTACACTAATGGTCTACACCTGCACACTAATGTTCTACACTTCTACACTAATGGTCTACACCTCCACAGTAATGGTCTACACTACTACACTAATGTTCTACACTTCTACACTAATGGTCTACACCTCCACAGTAATGGTCTACACTTCTACACTAATGGTCTACACTTCCACAGTAATGGTCTACACTTATACACTAATGGTCTATACCTCTACACTAATGGTCTATACCTCTACACTAATGGTCTACACTTCTACACTAATAGTATACACTCCTATACTAATGGACTACACCTCCACACTAATGGTCTACATTTCTACACTAATGGTCTACACCTCCACACTAATGGTCTACACCTCCACACTAATGGTCTACACTTCTACACTAATAGTCTACATTCCTACACTAATGGTCTACACCTCCACACTAATGGTCTACACCTCCACACTAATGGTCTACACCTCCACACTAATGGTCTACACTCCTACACTAATGCTCTACACCTCCGCACTAATGGTCTACACCTCCGCACTAATGGTCTACACCTCCACACTAATGGTCTACACATTCACACTAATGGTCTACACCTCCACACTAATGGTCTTCATCCTTGCACTAAGGGTCTTCACTTCTACATTAAGAGTCTTCACCTCTACACCAAGGGTCTTCGTATTTGCATTAATGGTCTTTATCTCTACAGTAAGGCTATTTTCCTTCACACTAATGGTTTTCACCTCCATACTAGTGGTCTTTACCTTACCTCTGTACTAACTTCTTCTCTACATTAAGATCTTCACCTTCACAATAAGGGCAGTTTCACTTCTACACTAAGCGTTTAAACCTCTGTACAAACTTTCTTCACCTCTACACTAGCATCTTCAGTTCTTTACAAAAGATCTTCAGCCCTACACTGAGGGCCTTTGCCTCTACACTATTGATTTTCTTCTATACTCTGTGGGCCTTCATCTCTACACTAAGGATATTCATCTCTTCAACAAGACTCTTCAACCCTATGCTGAAGGTCTTTACCTTTACACTAAGCGTCTTCATCTCTACACTAATGCTCTTTAAACACGGACAGAATAAAATCACTCTGCTGAAGTGTTTAAAGGTTGCTGCGGTGATAGGCAGTATAAACAGAGCGTAGATTATTGTTTCACTAAAATGTACAGATGTCAAGGACAATTATGACTAAATATTGTCGTCAACGAACATTTATCATGTGACTAAAACAAGACGAGACACAACGTAAATGCTGGTCATGTGATGATAACCATAAAGAAATATATCGTGTAATATTGTTGACGAATAATAACGAGACTAAATGTGGTTTACAAAATAAAAACTATGCTAAAGTGTCTCTTCATTTTACGTGCCAATACTTTGGTCCATTGAAAGGCACTGTGAATTAAATCTATCTAGAGTGGTTAAACCTATTGGGACGCAGGGCCAATATAGTGCTAGGGAGAGAAAAATCACACACACACACACACACACACACACACACACACACACACACACACACACACACACACACACACACACACACATACACACTTACAGCATTTTGATAAGCAGTCTTTCCTATATCCATACAAAAAAGCTGAACCTAAATTGTGATTTGGTTGTGTACAATATATTTGTTTGGGAATAAAAAAAATCAGGCAAGTTCAGGCCAACACACTGAAGGTGAAGACTTTTACCAGATTTACAAATGTGGGTTTTATGGCAATAGACACACACATTTTCATTTTATTTACACTTTTTAGTAATGTGATGTTATTTTATTTATTTTATATAAATATATATGTGTCTACTTCTAAGTTCTAACATGTTCGGTTGGCAAAATAAATGTTAATAATGTCTTTCGTGTATAGACGTGACTAACACTAATAAAAACTGAAATGACATCTTAATGCAAAGACTGGAATAAAACTAAAATGAAGACAGGCCGCCAAAAACAACGCTAGTTGGAGCACTGCCCTACCTGCAGTTCCTCCAGGAGTCGCTTGGTGACAGTGTTGAGCTGGGATTAGATTTCCTGACTGGAAGGGAGAACTAATAAGACAGATAAACAGAACAGAAATACCTGCCCTGTGCAGCCGAGAGGAACACTGTGGAGTTTACACTGTGTGGTGACAGCAGTAATGAACCGATGCGATCAGAATATTTTTATTCAGCCTCGTTTCTGAGATCTTCAGGCCGGAGTGACACCCTTTGAAAAGAATATGACACGCATTGATGTTGTACTGGAGGTTGTTGGAAATGAGCTGGAGATTAAATCTGTCTTTCATCATATTGGTACTCATAAGTAAGAGCATGTTCACATTTTTACAGCAAGTCAGGTTTAGTGGTGGAGGTTTTGTCGTTATTCTGTCTGGCAGTAGAGGGTTAAAGGGGCTGTGGTGTATTTGCTGAGGTCTGTTGTATGGACCAAACTGAAGATGACTGAAATTTTCAGGAAAACTGAATACTTGATGATGTCCAGAACTCTGGCCAATGATTTTTATTTGTGTTATTATTAATGCTAATAATAATATGGAAATTATATGTGTGCCTTTCACACATCAATACACCCCATAAAGTCTCAAATGGTTATTTGAGGTTTTACTATAGTTAAAGAACCACCTTTGTAACTGAGATGTATGTGTTCTTCCTAGAACCTTCACGTTACAAAAGGTTCTTTACCAGTTTCATGCTTCTTCCTGGAATGTTCACATAAAATGCAAAGGTTACGTAAGGGCTAATCCTGGATCCTATTTATTATGTGGATGTTTTTTCTTTACTCTTCCCTTTCTGTGGAGGTGAGGAAGCTTAGAGCTGGTTCAGGCCGACTGTATATGAGTAGGAGTGGAGGTGCGGTGAGACAGGAAACCTGTGCAGCTAATTTGTGTGCGGTTATAGTACAGATATGGAGGGGGAGCTTCTGTGCTGATTTGTATCAGCAGCCCCTCTGTGTAGGAGCCGTATTCGGAGTGGGCTTCCATTCCTAAAGCCGAAACATCACAGAGAAGCAGAAGGGCCATTAATTCTCGTAAGTGTTTGGGTGGGCACTAGATTACACTGTGCTTAAGATCCAGAGCTCTGCTGGAATATCACTGGAGGGGTTACCTAAGCTCTTAATACAAGCTTTTGGACAAGCTGGGATCTGTGTAGGACTAATTCAGTCACCTTCCAAAATGCTAATATCCATGAAGGGGCTCACAGGAGCCTGTAAATACATTCCCTGAACCCCACTTTTGATTCCACACAGTGGCCATTTCATTAGAAACACCGCCTTGTGTTTCCACTCGCTGGCCACATTTTTACAAATTCCGTTCAAGTCAATTTTATTTATACAGAGCTTTTTACAAAGCATCTTTACAGAGTGCAGGTCCGAGCCTCTAGTGAGCCAAAAATTCCCTCAGCTGGAGGAAGAAACCCCGTGGACTCAGAAGGGGAACCTGTCCTCCTCTGGTTGACCCGGAGATAAATAACAAGAGAAGGTCTTAATGAACGAGATTATAGACAGATAGGCCGCCTATGGCTAACTGGCTTGGCACCACTAAGAGTCCATAGAGGTAAATTTTGTTGGAAGAGAAACTGAGAGTCTGTAGTGCATAAACAACAGGATGAGGAACAACAATCTCTCCTCGAGCTTTAAGCAGCAGTTGCCCCTGGCTGGGGGAGGAGCACGTGTGGAGCTGCTGTAACCAGTCAATGGCATTTTGGCACAGGGCCCCAATGATTGCAGGACTGGGGTCCCAAAGTGATCACTTGGGCTAGACAAGTGTGCAGCAAACTGTTTATATATGTATGTTTTTATATCTATAAGAGCTGAGTTTTTGTGTCACTGAGTGATGTCCCAAAATGTCCATCTGTGGTCAGAAACTGACCTCAGATATAAGGAGGGGTTTCCGATTGCTCAGAGCCCAGAGGGGGGGTGGGTTTTTCCGCAGTGTTTATTTTAATTCTGCGCTGTGTGTTTAAACGTGCTGTAGATTTGTTTGAAGCCAGTCTGGCTGCAGCTGTATCTCCACACAGTTGACCTAGATCGGGGAAATGCTGTGTAGAACTTTGAGTTACAGCCACTTTGAGTTGCAGCCAATTCTCTCGGCAGGATCCTAACTGGTGTTTCATGAGACTGAGAGTGATGGCAGATCATCTGAAAGTAATACATTTGAATGTTTGAGATGTTGAAGCTGTGATAGAAGAAATTTGGCCCCTTATCTTTTTTTTTTTTGGGTCATTTTTGGCACAAAGGGTCCCTGACCAGGTTCTTCTGATTATCAGGTCAGTAGTTCTGATATTAAATCACGTAGCCCCACTCATGCCGTCCCACCACGAGGACAATGAACAGAAAAGCTTCATCCAGACCAGAGAAGACCCACTGAAATGAAATGACATGATGCTCCATGCACATTCCGGCCGGTTCCCACATGCGAAACCTTCCTCAGAAGCTCTTGCGGGTGCTGTGTGTATGCGTGCCTGACAGACCGACCCATGCTGTCCTGCAGCCCTGCAGATAAACGTGCCTCGCAGCAACAGGTCTGCGATCAATGGCCTGTTCTGTGACCCAGATAGGAGACGGCAGAGATGGGCTGAAATAAAACCACTCCATGCAGCATCGATTGCCTAATGCAGGCTGTCCCTCATATTTCATTGGAAAGCTGTCATCCTCCTCAGCTTCTGATAGCTCATCAATAGGGTCAGAGGTTGCCGTGCTTTATTTGTTTGTTCCTGTTGTTTGCAGAGAGCGTCCACATTATCAACAGGGGGGGACCTGTCCAACCTACAAACCTTTCTGCACGCCATAAACATGATGCGACACTTGGGTGAGAATGGAGAGAGAATGGCTGAGAATGTCCACCTGCATAAACACAAGTGTCCCCTTTAGTGACTTTTTTTTCAGAGATATTTTTTTATTGAACGTTTTCAGATAATACACAGAAGAACTATGCAACAAACAAAGAACACCAATAAACCCTAACCAACCCACCCTGGGCACTTGAGAGAGAAAGAAAATGCAATAAATAAATGTAAAGAAAAAAAAAGAAAATATAGTAAACAAAAACCATAAAATAAATAAGTAAATAAATAAATACATTTTAAAATATAATTACGGGATACATTGGCACTAACATTGATTAGACTGCTGAAGCTGACAAGCATCCTGCTTCACTTGGATATAAATTGGAAAAATCTTCTCCATACTTTAACTGATTATATATGTCCGTTTTTAATGCAAGGTTAGTCAGCTTTTAATGACTATTAATTCACATTCTTCTGTTATCTGTGCTAGCTGGACCCCCATAAACACTATCATTGACTGGGAGACAATTCATAACTAGGATTTATTAAGGATCATTAAGGAAGTCCGACAAACTTCCTAAAATCTGCAATAATTAAGTGTGTAAGACATAAATGAGGTTCAGACTCGGTTTGGTGTGAAACGCTCTGTAGAAGCTTAGAGCCTGAAATGTTCACTGTGACTCCAAAAGGTCCCTCACAGAAAGTTATAACATGTAATGGTTATGAATGGTAACCTCTGCTGGAAATGCCAGTTTCTAAAAGTGTGTCTGTGTACTAAGCAGTGTGGTCCGATTGGGTGTGTGAGAGATGGATGTCCTGTGGGTTCAGTTTATCACTTAAAAGAGCTCTGAGTGTGAGATTACACTTCACAGTGTTTCTGCTCAGAGTGGTGACCACCAGAAAAGTAACCACTGAAGAATATACAGCAATACAGTGATTCCTTAGGTCATTCGCGGATTCAGTCTTACGCAGATTTTTTCTGAGAACCGAATTGTATTACTGCCCCCAGTCAGGTCCAGTTTTCTCAGTTATCTCAGTTTATTTAGTATTAGTAAGCTGTGCCCTGTCTAAACGTGGGTAGAGAGAGTTATTTCAATGCTTCTGTTGTGGGTATAGGGCTCACATCTCCTGGACCAGACAGGGTTTTGGGCTCAGTGGGGTTCTAATCAGCCCTTCAGCCTTTAGTGCCACAGTCTGGCTCAGCTGGGACGGTCCTCTGGCCGCTCCGGCATTTCAATGTTTTATTTTACTTCTACTGACTCTTCATGAACTCAATGACCATGTTTTCCACATCAGTGTGTTTATTGAGCTATTATAACAAAGGAGAGGCATCTAGTCTATAAACACAACACTTACAAAAACAAGCAGAGAAAAGAAAATATTCTATTCTACACAGTTCTATAAAATATACAAACACAAAATAAATATTTCTGTTGAAATAACAGTCATGGTGAAAATAAACCCTGATTATTACCTGAGGTCTACAGATAAATGGGTCTGTAAATAATTAATGAACACCTTTAAGCCTTAAAATGAGACAGACCTTGATGTTTAAAAGGTAGTTGCTATTTCTGTCACAGTCGAGGCCACTAAGGCGTCTGGTCTGGGTTCGAGCGGTTGGTTGGCGCTGGCTGTCGCCTGGTGAGTCGGGTATAAAGGCAAAGCTTCCATTTTCAAGTGTGTGAGGGTGGAGTGTCTCGCTTTCAGCATGTTGCTGCCGCAGCAGCTCTCTTTCCAGGACTGAGGATTAACACGAGTGCAGCCTATTGTGTAAACATCCCCAGAAGATGAAAAGCCATATCTCCCCTGAAAGCCAGCCACCAGGGAATCCCGAGCCACAAAGGAACCTGGAATAGAGAGCGAGAGGGTTCAGGAAGACTTTCAGGCTGCTTATCGAGGACAGGGACGAATGTAATGTGTGCAAGGTGAGAAGAACCTACCTTTGACCCACGGCTGGAACGTAGTGAGGTTCCTTTTTAGCCCCTCCCCACTGATGTCTGAATCGCTGTCGGTGAAATCGCTGTCCCCTTTGCCACTGTCCTTCATGCTCAGCTGGTCCATGTTGCTGGTGTCACTGAGCAGACATGTCAGACAATCTGAGTATTGATGTTCTCCAGCAGAGAGAAACATGCAGTGGCAAATGGCTGATTCGTGACCTGCTATACGATCCACTCTCTACCCTGAAGGTCTCATCACTGTGAGAATGGAAACCTATCTAGGAACCACTGCTGTTCATGAAACGTCCAGGAGCCGTATTACAGAACCTTCCTCTCTACAGTATAACGTTAAGGACGATTTAAGAGGATTTGTTTTTCAATTTGGTATTACAGAAGCAAATCCTAACTGGATTTAGGAATCCTAAATAAACAATCTAACATTGATGATCCACTTTTATATCTGTTACCTAGCAACTAACGCAACATGTGAGCTGGTGAAGTCACTGTTACCTGCTGCCACTCTAACTTTCTGAGGCTCCAGTCCATAACACTGTATCGCCAGGGTCTCTTCATTACTGTCATCAGAATATGGAGATTAAACAACGTCCTGCTCTGAACTTTAAACTAGACCAACTGGACAATATGGACAAAAGAACTGGGACGGATCTGTCATAGAAAACGAAGTTGACAAAAGTATAGGGACACACTCACACACACACACACACACACACACACACCTTCACACATTTACACACACACTCTCACACTCTCACACACACTGTCACACACTTCACCTTAAAAAATTCCCTTAGCTTTAGTTAAAAAACGAAGCTCATTTGTTAATTGTACCCCAGCCGGGAGGGAGAGCACTGCGCCGCCGGGCCAAATTACCCATAGTCTAAATAATCAGCTGGCGACAGTTTGGACAGAGGAAGGGTTTCCTAAAGTTAAGTTCCTAAAAAGTTAACTTTTTAGGAGAAGAAAACTGACTCAGGAACATTTGTTCTGTAACAGCTTTTTTCCTAAATAAAATCCTAAACTGCCGTTACCATGGTTACCACACAGTTACGATTTTCAGGTTAGGAAGTTTCTGTAATACGGCCAGAGCACTTTAGACACTCACACTGCAGGCCTAGGAGGATATCTTGATGTAAACTATCATGAGCATGCATGAATAAACCCACACACAGACTCCTGACTGAAGATTTACCTCTTCTGCAGGCAGTACTTCTCATCCTGCCACAGATTTGTTTGTTCAAAAGGTTTGCACGGCAGGAACAGCTGTGGACAGAGAAGCGGAAATTTAGAAACTTACAAGAAGACTCGCGTTCCTCATTTCTCATTCCAGTAGGACACTAACCTTCTCCTCAGAGTCAAGGCTCTTATCTTCATACAGGTACTCGCGGGTCACGTCTCGCTCACTGTTGAGGAACACCCTGGTCCCGCTGTACACTGCTGCATTAGCTGAGTGTATCGAAAACAGGGGTGAACCATACAAGCTGCAGGCGGCGTTTCTCTGTGGACCGCAGCCTTTCTTCTGACACACTTTACAAACTAAGGTAATGATCGCAAACGCCACCAGCAAAACCGTGCATCCTCCCATCAGGGCCAGAAAGACCACCGTCCAGGCATCAAAGCTCAAGCGCTCCTCATCCTCCACCAGGACCAGCACCGGGTTTTCCAGAGAGTTTGAGTCTGTAATGATGAACCTGATGGTTGCAGTGCTGGAGAGAGGAGTCTGTCCGTTATCAGAAACACAAACTTTAATCTGCAGCATGTCGCCACAGGTGGCGCTGACCTTCTGCTTCAGAACCACTGCCCCACTCTTTCTGTCAATAGAAAAAAGTCCTCTGTCCCCCTCCAGGATCCGGAAGCTGATCTCACCGTTGGCGCCGTTGTCTTCGTCTTGGGCCGTGAGCCGCAGTGCTAGGAACCCAGAGGGCGCGTTGGAGGGTAAGGGGACATCCGCGGAATCATTTCTGAACTCGGGATAGGTAAAGTAGGGAAAATTGTCATTTTCATCTGCAACTTGGATTCGGACTGAAGACGTGCTGGACAAGGGTGGAGAACCTCTGTCCCTGGCTTGAATGGAGAACTGTATCTCTTTCACAGATTCAAAATTAAAGGACCTCAGGCTGTACAGAGATCCTGAAAGAGGGTCTATTGACACAAAAGTTGACACAGGTGAGTCATCCAGGATCTTCTCATCAACAAGGCTGTACACCACTTTCCCGTTTTTCCCAACGTCGAGGTCCTGCGCCATCACCGTGGTGATGTACGACCCTGGAATGTTGTTTTCTCGGACAGAAACATCATAAACTGCCCGACTAAACTGAGGCGCGTTGTCATTCTCATCGCTTATTCGGATTGTGTACTGCATGACTGTTTTAAAGGGCAGTGAGCCCAAGTCCTCAGCCACGATTGTGAGATTGTACTCTGCAGTTTGTTCCCGGTCCAAGGCCATGGTAGTCACGATCATGAACGTGTCTCCATAGGCCTGCTGCAGCCGGAAGTGCTGGTGCCCCTGCAAGCTTGTGCGAACAAAGCCGTTCTGCCCTGAGTCGCGGTCCGTGGTGCTGATGAGGGCCACGAAGCTCTCCTGCGCCGCGGCCTCTGTGATGTAGGCCACGCCATCACTCGTGGACGTCATGGGCTTGATGGAAATCTCTGGAGCGTTGTCGTTGATGTCCACAACATCCACCACCACCCTGCAGACGGACGAGGCGGAGTTCTCGCCCAGGTCTGAAGCCTGGATGTGCAGCTCATAGGACTTCCGTTTCTCATAGTCCACATTCTCTCTGAGGGTCACCTCCCCCGAGGCAGAATTAATGTCGAAAACTCTCGCAGCCTCGGATCCAGAACCCTCTGCAAACCTGTACACCACCTGTCCATTCAGACCGCTGTCCGGGTCAAAGGCATGCACCTTCAGCACCCGAACGCCGACCGGCGAGTCCTCGCTCAGCTCCACCTTTAGTGAGTCATGCTCAAAAGTGGGGGTGTTGTCGTTGCAGTCCAACACTTTCACATGAATGGTCATGGAGCCAGACTTGGGTGGAGTTCCTCCATCTGTTGCTGTAATGTCCAGGACATAACTGTCTTCCAGCTCACGGTCCAGTTTCTTCACCAGCACCAGTTCAGCATACCTGACCCCGCTGTCCTGTATGCGCGTGTCTACAACAAAGTGGCTGGAGTGGGATATGTGATAGCTCTGGACAGAGTTGTCCCCCACGTCCTGGTCCACAGCCACGTCCAGCAGCATTCTTGTCCCCATGGCTGTACTCTCCCAGACCTCTATGTGCGTCTCATTGAGGGGGAAGCGGGGTGCGTGGTCATTTATATCCTTCACCTCTATCTCCACATGCACAAGGTGAAACTTCTCCTTGGAAAAGGCCACCACATCGAAGGTGAGGAGACATGGGAAGGTCTGGAGACATAGCTGTTCTCTGTCTACTGTCTCCCCCACTCTCAGCAGCCCATCTGTCGGCCTCAAGTCAATCATGGACCAGTTGCTCTCCTGCATGATCCGAAAGGAAGTCTCAGGGTCTTCTTCTGGGTTCAGCTTCAGGTCCTGGGACAGGTTTCCAATCTCTGTGCCTGGTGTGTCTTCCTCAAATGTGCTGTACTTGACAGTGATGCTGAAAACCACCAAAACATTACAGGAAAATAACAGGGAGGAGCTCAAAAGCTTCATGATCTCAGAGAGGCTCGTGTGCTCGTGCAGCCTGATCCACTCGCTCTGCACTGGCCAGGGGCCATCTGCTGGAAATAAGCCACAGAGTACGCAAAAACTCCAGCCATCTATTGGATATGGGGATGGACTATGCAAATGAAGTTTCCCTCCACTGGATAGCAAATAAATCCACAGTATATTTTCACTATGCACACAAATTAACCGGCATTTACTGAGTATAAGGACTGTGTGTGCAAGCTATTGGACCTAGAGTGGCCATAATCACTACTAAACTCAACAGATTCCTCCTATTATTACTGCCAGTTCTGGTAACACAGTGGAGCCAAACACAGTGTGTGATTTGTTCATGTGCTGCTTGGCTGTTGGGCTGAACAGTACGGAACACTGAACTGGTTCTCTTTCATTATTTGCAAATGAACGAAAAAGTAGACTAGAATGAAGAAAGA